>ML778000.1:857285-873328 GCA_009831015.1 Picea engelmannii | reverse complement strand
TCTCCTCTCTCAGAATACAATATTCACTCTCATACATAGCCGCAATACATTTCCCTCATAAAAGAGGGTTGCCTTCTAGGGAAAAAAACCCTAACATAATCTCTACCGTTAGATCTGTGACCTTATAATGAACGGTCCAGATTCACAATGAAATTACAATATACTTTTATAAGGCAATTTTTGCTTCGGGGGCTTCGCCCCCGAACCCCCGCTGGGGGCCCACTTGCCCCCAGACCCCCCAGCTGGGGGGATGGGCCCCCCCTCTGCACTCCCCCGCGTGGAAGAGTGTACATAATTCTGGGGTGTAAATACTTCATGGGGTATAGACACGGCTAAAAGCAAAGGACCTCTGCATCAGGAAGATAATCAGGCTCCACAACCAACACACCCTACACCATTTCTCTTTTGGAATTTGTGACCTAACAGGCCAAACCATCTTTCACTAGGGCACCCATTTCTGTATCTATATAATCAACCCAAATTATTCTTTATTTATGCAGTAATTGTAAAAATCCTTTATCTCTAGCACTTACTTATCTTTATTCGTCATCACCCTTGATGGCGTTCTTTTTTCATGGAAAAGCAACCCATGTCTCCCTTGTTTGGGGCATCCTCTCTCTTTTTATACCGAAATCATTCATGAACCTCGAGTCTCCCAAGTCCATACACCCATGATCTCTAAGTTTGTCCACTTTGTTAGCCTATGGCATAGTTTAACCCCATATCTATTTGTCTCCGTGACACTAGATCCAGTTTTACGGTTGATTCCAATCACCCTCCAAAATTACCCAACCAATGGCAGTCTTGAGTCTCACAGAATATTGAATTCATTCATGTTACCCATTAGTACCTGATATCATCTTAGTGTATTTCACGAATCCCTTTTCTTCTTGGAATCATGTCTCCCTTTCTATCGACATCAACACAGTTTCTAGAAGGGAGCCAATATCTTGACTCTCATTACCTCTACAATGAGGCGTCTTTAACGAAACAGAGAGAATCATCATTGATGTGTGATTCCTTTTACCCCATAGCATTCAAATTCAACAAAATCTCATGTTGTGGTGGGTCTTACTATGTGACTTTGCAGTTATTTTATACCATCCAAAGACCTCTGAAATAGTTAGGCCATCAATGCCTACGAGTCATCGACAATTCTTACAATCATCCTTCCCTCACTTCAGAGTCTGTTCACCATTCAAAACTATCATGTGTCATTATCAACCACCCCCAAGGGCGTTGCAATTATCTACATCAACATACATCTTTAGTTATAGTATCACATTTGGGTTACATGACACGAGGATGGGGCATGCCCGCCTCGTTTTTAGACATATTTTCTTTTTTCTCCCTAGAGAAAGGTTTGGGTCCCACAGTTTTCCCTCTCCCTCCAACAAATCTCTCTTGTAGTTCTTCTCTTCACTCTTCACTACAATGGAAATCTTAGCAAAAGAAACATTGATGTCTTTCCTCTATACATATTGTCCTAACCTCACAAATCAGGGGGCATCTGTTATCACTAAAAAATCGTCTGCAACATTGCACACAAATGGTTAAATAAAACATCAATTCCAACAACAATTAGTCCACCTACAACACTAAACTGCATTCAAAAGGAAAAAAACTATACAATTGGGTCAAAAATTGAAATGCACAGATTCACTAAAGGAAGTGTGCACACAATGTGCAGTGTGCATGGGCCAACACAACCCTCAGTGCACACAATGTGAAAAATGTGTGACTGTGTACAAGAAAATCCACCCACTTCTATGAACGACACATTTATGGATCTTGTTTTCCCCTCAACCACTTATGGACCAACCCCTAACACGATTTGACACTCATATATGAGAAAAATCCAAATGGGAGGATGGTCAAGGGCTAGAGGGTGTCCTAAAAGGACCCTTGTTCACACTATGAACCAATTACATTTTTCCATGTATGAATGTTATAAATAAGATCCATTGGTGCACTAAGAAACCAAGATCTTCATAGTATAGTTATGTTGCAAGAATTCTCCCTTGAGAATCCTATTTTCTCTTTGGAGCCTTCAAGCACCATTGCAATAGGCCATTCCACTCACCTATTGAGGGAATAGGCATTGTTGTTCTTCACCATTTTCCATTTCTTCCAATGTATGAATAACTCTCCATTAGGGAAATCAAGATTGCTCCCAAGGAGGAAGAGGGGACTCATAAGTCCCTATTTTTTTCTACAATGTTTTTCCTACTAATCTATTGATCCATTGGTAGCATTATGTTGGTCATTGTTTGATTTTCATGGTTCTAAGTTTCTCATGCTTTCTAACATTTATTTCTTAGTTGTTTTAGTTTATTTCTTTGTTTATACATGTGTTTGGCTTGTTTAACCCACTCTCAAACTTCTGTCTTGTATAGCAGGATCATCTAGACATGCAAGTGTTGTTGTTTTTCTCACCCAAGTGACAAAACCAACACAACACCATGTACCATGAGATGTGTCTCAACCATATACTATATCACTCACGAAATGTCTCAATAATTTCATACATTAGGTACCATAATATATCATCAATTAAGTGCCTCAAATGTGATAACATCACCATGAAATATACCAAACCAGATACCAATATAGTCAAGATATGATTCTAATCAATATACTGTAACATCACCAAGGTGTGCCTCAAAGCATATTCTCAAATCTCCAAACCATGCCTCAAGCATGCGTCAAGACACAACCTCCAAAACAGATGTAAAACATAGCTTTAATCCTATAACAGACCTAATACACAAGATTACAAACCTTTTGCTCTTCCTCAGCCTCAAAACCTTTTCACAAATCTAAGACTTGTACACTATGAACTCGTGGGTATCCTCACTTTGCACTTCTATGACCCGCGTACATCCACGCCTTTCCCATTGTCAACCCAAAAATAACCTATATGTTCTTTCCAACACTATGACCTGCATACATCCACGCCTTGCTAAGTTGTGACCCATGGATAACCTCAAAAATATAGTTCAGTCACGTATGTACACTTAGCTCCTTCATACTTTACCTACCTTAGATATGCTACTAAAAGATAGACCATATCACTTATTCACTTAGAATATATTCAATAAACTTGTGTATGTGAATGTACTTGTGAGAGACTCCTTGAGGTGTATTTATACGTTTTCAAAGTAACTTCTCTCGTTAACTTCAGGGATTTTTGTTACAACCACTTTACCCTTTAATTAATGACTTGTAACTATTTAGGGTCTTCTTAACCATTATTCAGGGCTTCCAAATTTAAGAGGAAATAACTACTCAATCGTGAGGAACCACGAGACGTACCACCTAATGTTTGAAATGGAACAAGGACTACCCATATATAAGTGTGTTACATGCATATACACTATCCTTCATGTCCTTATTCCTCAAACAAATTTTGGCTTCATGACCATACCTATGTGGATTCTCAGCCACTTAACCACTTAAACATCTTTCCAGGGATTCTCTTAGGGTTGACATCAATGCTAGTAGAGTTCATCTAGAATTGACATCAATGAAAACTAACTTTCCAACAATTTCTCACTTTGGCATTGATGGAAACACCCATACTCTACATGTGACAAATTCTTCTGATATTTCTCTCCTCATGTTTCTCTCCCCATGTTTATCTCCCCCTTTGACATCAATGGAAAAGGGAAAAACTCTTTTGGTATGCTTCCCCTGTCTTCTTTCCTCTGATATTTATCTATTGATATTTCTCTTATCAATTGAAAGGAGTGACTCCCCTTGATAGTATACCTTCTCTGAATAATATTTCTCTGACTTCATGCAATCCTCCTATTTTCATGCTTCTGATATTTCTTTCTCGATATCTTTCTATGACAATTTCTCTCCCTTGAATTCTCTGCAATACGTTTTGTATATCAATGTGGGGATTTTTGTACTTCTTCCTTTCCTCTCTTCCAGTGCTTCTTGTCCATTGGTGATTCCTCTTTTAATCCAGTGACACATATAAAAATAATTCAAAGTTACTTTACTTCATATATTTTCATGTTCACTTCTTAGATGTTAATGACCATACTTTTAAACAATTTATCTTTGACCGTATGACTTATGTTGATGGTTTCTCTTCACCTTTTCTGTTGTTCCTTTCACTGCTTTCCTTCCTATGAATAATTTATTCCACTTGTCAATATTATTTCATACATTGTCATATATCTATCTAGACCTTCTAATGATATCATAAATCCATCTCTATCCATATGTCATAAAATGTCCATGATTCTGCTACTCAACTACACATAATGTTGAGCCATATGTTGATTACAACATATACGGTCATGAACCTCTACTTGAGAAGTGTGCCAATGATATACTTCATAATTGTAAGTTGATACATGCATGGGAATGTGTTCTAAAAGATGCTTCTCAACCATTCAAAATGTCACAATATATTATCCACTTTTGTTATCAAACCACTCTAAGACTTCCTTCCCAACATATGCAAAAAATTAAGACTGCTCAAAATATAGTTCTCCTATTTGTAGAGCCACTACTTAGACTCCCCCTCTTCAATATTCATATTTATTGGGAGTCTCCAACATGGATGGCTCCGAAAGGTATATGAATCTACCCTAATGCGAAGTAATCTTACTCTTCATCATATTCCTAAATTCTGACATCTTCCTCTTTTCATGTAGATTCATCATGATATTTTTCTACTGCATATCCTGAGAGTATGACTTCTGGAAGTACTTCATTCATTTGATCTTCATTCACCTGTCTTCATTTTACTATTATTATTTTCTTTTCTAAACCTTCTTATATATGATATCAATGTTCTATTTAGAAGTATCCATTATGCTTTCACAATCACGAGTTATGTGTCCCTAGTTGTGCCATTTGTAACACTTAATATTCTATGGAGTCATATACACATTTATTGCTTGACCATTTATTCCATAAGCTCTGAAATCTATAGCTTTATGTCCAAAGTTATTACAAGTAAAACAATTAACATAAAAGAAAATTTGATACCTAGAAGTAGATGATCTTGTTTGTGATGTAGTCTTTCTGAATTCATGCCTTGGCTTATCACAATCTTCTCTTATGTTGTTTCCTTCATAGTAATTGAAGCTTTTTTTATACTTGAAAGTGGAGGGTCTTCTTTGATATATGTCTCTTCTGTAATATTCTTCTTGAGTCTTCTTCATTTCTGGAATGTTCTCCTTTGAGGGCTCACAATCTTCCTTCTTAATAGGGCCTCTGATGATTTCTTCATAACTCTTAGCCTTCTCTTCATTCTTCCTTTCTAGTAAACTGTAATATTTCTCTTCAACTTTGTTTATCGATGGTTTGTATCTTTCTCTCTCTTCAATGTTCTTGCAAAGCTTGAAAACTTTAGATATTAATGTGACAAATTCTTCTTCAAGCTTCTCACAATATTCTTCTTTCTTCATCATCAAGATATTCATGAATTCATTTGTTCTCTTTGCTTCCTCAAGTTGGGTCTTCAAGGAGACAATTTCTTCTTCAAGTCTTATTTATTGTTGAATAAATTATACTTCAAGTTGATTTAATTCCTCAGATATTTCCTTGAGATGGCTAGTCAAAATATTTTCTCTCTTCTCTTCTTCCTTTCTTTGTGCTACTATTTCGTCTTCCAAAAACTTCTTTTCTTCCAACTGAATTTTGTATGTTTCTTAATCCTTCTTGCTTATTCTACTTGGAATTTTAGGTTTGTAATTATCTGTTGTACTTCTTGAGAGTTGGGATTTTGAGACCCCTTATTTATCTTGATCAATTATTCCTTGAGTGACTTTTTATTCCTTCTTTCTTTTGTCAGTTCATCTAATGCACTGATTAATTCTGCTTTAATATCTACTATTCCTTCTTCACAACATTCTTCTTCTAAATCTGTCTCACATTAAGATAATCTTTCTTCTTTTTCTACTTCAACATCTTCTTTATTCCGATTAGCATGCTCTAGCTCTGCGATAAAATATGATTCCTTAAAGTATAGATTATGTAGATTATCCCAATGTTTATTGGTTGATGAACATTGTACCACTTTGTCTTTTACCAAATCAGTTAATCCTTCCAGAATGAAATCCATTGTTATTTTGTTGTTTCTTTTCAATTCCTTCTTCACTACAGTCTTTGGTTTCTTTGAACTGGTGTATTGTAATACCCCTGTTTCCCCTAGCTTGTAATTAATCATTAATTATGATCACCATGATATGTCATGTGAACAATGAAAATGTATTATTTTTTATATTACCAATACCTTACTGTGGGGGTGAAGCCTTGAAGTATTGGCCATGATATCACTAGAGGAATGGTGAGGAAACTATAGAGAGGGTTCATTATGTTAAAATGACCCCAAATTCTCTTTGTTGAAATAATAAGCCTCATCCTAATCCCAAGGAAAAATATGTTAATGAGAAAATGATTTTTGGTTGAACAATCAACTACCCGAATTGTTATAACCCTAATTTGCACCAGACATGCATACCTGGCATCAAGCCAACTCACTTGCCATTTTTTCCAAGCCACCATTGAACAAATCTTCTAAAAATCCATCCTTTTGAAGGAATACGTGACCTGCACCACTGTTTCCCACGTATATACGTTAGCTAACCCATTACAACCCGCGTATACTGACAAAAGCACAAAAAATAGAAAGTTGCAGACAAAATACAAATTTTTGGGTAATTTCCTAAACCGTTTGACCACACATAGTCGGTCACTCAACTGGATAACTACCCTCTTCTAGCCTATAAAATAAGAGGTAGGGGTCCCATTTGAAAAAGAGAAAAATAATAGAAAATAAACTTTGCCCTTTTTTGTATTCCCCTTGCCCCAATATTTTGCAACCATTTTGTGAGGAGAAGCATAAGTGGAAGCGGTTGGTGTACAATTGAAGAGAAGCCTAGGACTAGATTCGACGAGCAGTAGCCAATCTCACCATTGTAAGGGACTTTTGTGAGGTTAATAAAAAGAGTTACTTTTCCCATCCTGCCATACAAGGTGTTCAATATTCAGTTTTGATTTATATTTTATTAGAACATCTAACCCACTAATTCATATATAAGATGCATGTTCCTAGTTCTTTGTTTGTCTGTTTGTGAATGTAGGTTGGATTTGGGAGGAGACTTGAAGTCGAAGATAAATCGAATGCAAGAGGATAGACACCAAATGCAGAGTTCAAGGTAGAGTTACCAGATCCTTTTATCCTTGTGTTTTATGCATGAATATGGGGTCTATGCCGAGATAATAGTAAAAAGTAGGAGACTTTAGATGGTAATTTCTGCATGCATTACAGAACCCTTAGTGCTAGTCTGTAGGGGGGTTTTCCCACCCATAATAGAATTAGCGACCGTACTGAGGAAGATCTCCAGGGTTTTTTGGGGATACGTTTTGGGTGTTTTAAATTGGTTTGATCACCAATTTTCTGAGTTTCAACAAGAGTCTGAGTTTGTAGGGATTCTGGTCTTCCATACCAGTACTCCCTCCTTTGATTGCTTAGTTGTTGTTTTATTTTTTGGGAACCCACAGAGGTATACACGACCTGTAGAAGGCCTGGATGTGTATATACGTGCTCTACTTTTAGACAACTTTCGTACATACGCTCGCTACTGAAGTGTCAGTAGTGTGCCTGAGTTCAGAAATTTTTTTTTTTTTTTAAAGGAGAGGCAGTCATCCTCTTCCCTGTCAAAATTTATCCTTCTCAGGGGTTTTCTTGATCTAGTCCTGGTCTCTGTTGTTTCAGTTTTTAGCCTAGTTGTAACTTCAGATTAGCTTTTCTTTATCAAAGTTGTTCATTCTTTTTTTTTATCAAAGTAAGCTTCTGTGCTTGTAAGGGATTCTGGTCTTCAATATCAGTACTCCTTGCCTAGTTTGCTTGACTATTGGTTTTAATTTTTGAGAAGTTATAGAGGTGTACGCGGCCTGTAGTGGGCCTACACGCATACATACACGCCCTATCTTTGGACATCCTGTGTACATATGTTAGCTACTAAAGTGTCAGTAGCATGCCTATGTTGGGAAAAAAATTTATTTTTAAAGAAGAGGCAGTCATCCTCTTCCCTGTCAGAAGTCATACTTCTCAGGGGTTTTCTTGATCTAGTTCTGGTCTCTGTTGTTATAGTCTTTAGCCTCAATTTGACATCAGTTTGCTTGTCTTTTTAAAAATATTTCTTGTGTTTCCTATCTTTTTAAACTTATTTTTAGCTTGAAATTTTAAGAAAAATGAGTTGCATTTTTAAAAACAATTCCCCCTCATGGTGATCAACCTTGTGAAGTATATCAACAAATTGATACTTCTTGTCTCTCCTTATTTCCAACTTCAGTAGGATTCTTCTATCGACAAGAAGTCCTTAGCACTTATGTATGTCAGAGATGAATGAAATAATAAAGTAATTTCACTTAATAAGCAAGAGTATAACTTATAATAATTGTTCTCTCTATCACTCTCTCTCTCTCTCCTTGTCCCTTGAAATATTCTTTTATTCTTTTCAAAAGTAGTTTGAGAAGTTCAACTACTACTTTTAGTTAATTCATTAACTAATTTTAGTTAATGGGGACAAATTATAAATAATATTTAATGATAAGGATAAAATAAATACTAACTAATAGGTGGGACCCTCTAAGGATTTTATGTTTAATTTTTAACAAATTCCCCTTCCTACTCCTCTATAAAAAACATATTTATAAAAAATAAATATATCATATTTCTTCCTTAGTCATAAGCTGCGATAAGATGTAAAAAAAATATCATCAACATCTCATAAAATTACTATAAAATATGTCCAAAATGTCGAGTGATCAAACTGTTCCAAAAATACATACTACTATCCAAAAATAATTAGATCTATACTAACAGTGAAATCATGAAATAACATCATCAAAATTAGAAGTCATATTTTTGTGTGAGGAAAATTTCCCTTTTTCACTTCCATGTGACCCTGTTACCTTTATGTCTTCCAAAATTCCATTTACAATTGATTTACCTCTTGCGGCTGAAGCTTCCAGGTGCACGTCCCCAAAGGAAATATGTTTATCTTGATGTTTAGGATGTTGGGAATGGGAGGTGACATAATGTGATGAGGTCACTGACTGATCATATTTGAAAGAAATGGTAGGTCGTTTTCCTCTACTAGGATCTGGTTCTTGAATATGGGATTTAAGCTTCTTTAATGATTGAGAAAAGTTGGCATGAGAAGCTTCAAATGAAATATGTAGTGCAGACTGTTTAGGTGGAGGAGGTGGGGGTAATGGAAATGAAAGTTCTGGCCAAAATTAATTTTTTTTTCGAGGAGAGCTAACAACATCCTTCCAACCATCATTGGATGGGACTTCAGGATACATAGAAACATGTGGTTGAATATAAATACCAAAATTATTTGGATGAGGTTGAAGGGGTGGTCTTGTAGGTGGAGGATGGGGTTGGAAATCCCTGTGTTCTTCAAAGTTTAAGAAACTATTTTTTAGGAGTTGATTAAAATCCTCAGAGTTGACATTGAAATTGATTGAGAAAAAGAGTCTTTTATTTCCTCAAAATTCATTTGATCTTCTCCCTCTACCCTTGTTTCCTCTGCCAACACTTCCTCTACTAAATAAACTCATCTATAAATATAAGATAAAGTTAGATAATGTATAAAATAACTTAATAAACATCAAATACTATTTTCCTAACTTAGAAGCTCTGTTTGACAACAAACAAACATTCAAGAAACCATGTACATACAAGGAAAGTTAACCAAAACATCAGTTCTTCCTTTCAATTTTTGAAACAATTATTATCTATGAACACGGGATTTTTTTATTTATTTAGGGAATATGCTAGGTTTTATAATGTATGGAAAAAACAATAATGGTAAGGGAAAAAAAATGGAACATGTTCAAAATAATTGAAAATATCTATGAATCTTCCATCTTCAAGTATGCATCAGGGGGGGGAAAATGAATTTAAATGAAGGTGGAACTTGGGAGCTAGGAATAATTCGTGAAAAATGAGAATATTAAATGGTTTTTCCTTGAGAAAAAACTGAACTTGTAAAATATATCATTCCATAACATAATTTTGGTCAACATATCATCCATAAAATACTCTTTCCCTTTGAATATTAATATCAATATGAGAGAGAAATATTTCAATTTTAATATCACAGGGGGGGAAATAAATGATCTTTTGAAATGATAGATGGAGATGGGAAATAGGGAATAACTAATGTAAAGTAGTAGATGAGGGATCTGATCCTTTAAATATAAAACCAAACATGTAGTCTTCAAAACCTATCACATTTTATTCTGATATCCAAAACCATCTGCAAGTATAATCAACATTTGAAAATATATGCCATTCATTTGGATTTTTCTTTCAACAAAAACATCCAAGTTAATTCCAAAATTTTCCAAACAATGAAATGCAATCGACCAAGTTAAGTTTGAATTGAAGAGAAATTGTAGGTACCTTTAAAATTTAGCATGCGAAAAACTAGTAAATAGATACAACTTATATAACCAATTAAATCATTCATTTTCATAGTGAGAGTCAAAAATGGATTTGGGAATTGTTTTATCTCAAGAGAACAAACCATTCAGATACCCTTTTATTCCCAAAATAATATTGTAATCCCATAGTTCATTCTTTAAAGTATTCGATTTTAGACTGAACCAATTCCAAACAATTTTTGTGTGTAAATAAAACATACAGGTGTGTCTCAAAAACATATTCAATATTCCAAATGATTTTATGTATTACATATTAATTTCAAAGAAACCATCTTCATTTGTCAAACATAGCCAATTGAAAAAAAATCCTTCATTTTCTTTGATTTCCAATCATAAGCAATAATTTGAACTGTATAATACCCTTTTATACCTACTGTGAAAGGTGAATATCGAATAGTGCTATAGTTACTAGTTCAAATAAGCTCAAGAACCATTTTATAATTTTGAAACAAAATCTTCATTGCGCAAAAGCTTTAAAATCAGGGTTAAGTATTGAGGATAACCCAATCAATGTCTTTGCATGGGTTCAAAACTGTGCCAAGCATATATTCCATTCTTTCTTCAAAATAACCTTGGCTAGAGACCAGAAATTCTCGGAGAGAGGAGTACAAAAATAAAACCCAAATAGAAGTTTGAAATAACCATTAAAACCTAACTACATGAAGAGAGTATAACAAAACAACACAAGGTTTATTTCTAATGTATATCACTGCATCAAGGTGGTGAGATGGCTTATTACTAAGAAACAAAAATTAGACGTGAAAGGGTAAGGGTAATTAACAATATTCAGACAATGTCAATGTTAGCAGAAGTTAAAAACCCAATATTCACACTAGAATATATTGAAGGAGAAAACCTTAGAAGTTGTCGTAAAAACCAACAAGCTTCTACCCCTTTTTTGTATGAAAATGAAACAGTAAGAAAAATAATGAGGGTGAAATTAAAATATCAATATCTGAGGAACAAAAATGCTACAAAACGAGTCCAAATTCTTGCTTGGGGTATGAATATAAAATTCAATAATCTAATGTAGTAATTTCTATGTTAATACAACCTCCATTATGAAACCTTGATGTTTGGTTTTATTTACCTTGATAGAAAGGTGTAACAGTTTCAAAGTGATAAACTAGTCAGTCATAGAATTTCATGGGTGAGTTTCGTTCTATCTTATTAACCCTCTACCTATTAATAAAAATCCAATCAATTTTTGTCTAGATCTATGATAATTCCTGTAACTAATTTTCCAACAGTAACTCAACCATGAGTTTATCCTTCTCTCGTGATCTTGGCAAGGGTAACTTGATACTTAAAGCTTCTGATCCTGAGAACGTGATATTTTATTTTGTTTCTGATATTTATTAGATCACCCAGTTGAAACATGAGGTTATCCTTCCTTTAAACCCGAACTTGTAGTATCACACCTATCAAATGTTTTTGATCTTTCGTAACTACATTTGGAAGTCGCACTTTAAGTTTACTATTTAAGTTATTGTATCCTTGAGTTTTTATGATTACCTAGGCATTGTTGAACCATCGTTATGTGTCGCTTTAAACTTTGTGACATCCTAATACCTTAGTGGAGGTTCTGGTTTTACCTCCAAGTAATCTTTCTTAGTGAGAGATGAAAATACATTCTTGCATGTGAAACAAACAACACAAAATAATTAAATATCATAGATCATGCTTGTTAACTGGTTGTAATGATGAAAACCTATAGACCGATCACCTCTTATGTTCATTATTAATAGCATTAGTGTTCATTAATCCTTGGATATGAATGTACCTTTACTCTAATTCAAAAGTAAATATGCGTAGTTCTGGCTTGGGGATGATCTAATCTAACAAACCTTCCTGAGGCCAAGAAATTGTCCATCCTTATGATTGTGAATGGGGAACCAGTCTTGGTCAACAGAGGCACATGTAAATATTAGATAAGGGATTCATTTATCCTTAGTTTGTTTGGTGGCTACAATGTTGAAACGTTTGTGAATTAACTGCAACTCTATATGTTAGCTTCCACCTATAACCATGGATTATCTAGGAATGATTGTAGAGGTTTTGTTTTTAATTAGAATGACAGAATTAGATTTCTCTTAAATTTTTAGTGGTTCCTTTTTAACTTTAATGTCATTGACCTTTTCCACTCTAAGAACGAACGTGTACCTAAATTATCAATTGGGTTAATGATGACTAACAATGGTGGAATTTCCAAGTTGACAGGACCATAGAATACCTTGTAAATGTGGGTCATTTCCTTAGCCAAGGGATCAAACCAAGTTCCTGTAATTTAAAACACGAGAATGTAATACAAAAGCAACTTTGTTTTACCAACAAATGTTGTAGAACCATTTCCCTTCATTTTGTCTGATCCATAAATTCTTGGTTACATACCTCCTTGTTATCCATGTTGTAGATGTGTTGTCGCCTTCACACTAGACATATGTTGAAGTCTTGGGGTAATTCACTCTTAGTTATAAGATTTGATAGATTTGTTCCTCTCCATCTATTTAATTCTTGTTCGATTAGTAGAGTAGTGATTATTGTTCTGTGTCTGTGTGGCCCGGGAAGTAAGAGTTTGGAAGACATCATGATGATGAACTTAAGATTCATATATCAATACAAGCCCAAGGTTTCTTGAATATTCCTAGAACACAGAAACATAGTAATATTAATGATTAATAATTTAAGTTTACACTAACGTTCTTCATTTTAAATATAGTTGACGAGGCTATAGTTCTTTTAAAAATATATATATATACAAAATAACTCTTGTAAATTTTAGTTACCATATTTTTTCCACTACAAATTGAAAGGATTAAGGCATTATATACCAAATGTTGTGTTTCATCGAGAAATTTGGGCCATGTTCTAATGGACTTTTATACTCGATATAACAGGATTTTTATATAGTTTCGAGTGAGACTTTAAAATATTCTTACATTGCTAAAGGAGTATATTTCTTATACTGAACTTAAATATTGTTTATTTAAATAGAAATGATATAGATTTTTCCAAATGGAATATTAATATTATGGTTTGTTTGAATGATACCTTAGATTTGATAATAGTTAATATTACCAATTACTTTATGAATTATATAAATTATAATGAAGTATGATTAAACTCGTGTATGTGACATGAATAACTAATGTGCAAGTTGCACATGCTTTGGTAGGGTAGATAGAGAAATTTCATAGACAAAAATACACATTATCTTATTGATGAACTAAATAGAATTATAGTAATTAATGTTAAAATATCATATAATTCTTGAATTACTGAAGTTGTACTTGCGTAAAGGTATAATTATTTAAGTATTATTGAAATTGAAGTCAGTTGCGATACTTCCTAGATGTTCAATAATGTTTATACTCTTTATCTTGCTTACCCCTTTGTTTTTAGATAATTGGTGACATTACAATGAGAATAATGAGATTTTATATCAAACATTTTTGGAAGAAACCACGATATCATTCATGATTAATTGAAGCATTACACCTAGAAAATTAAATTGGAGTGACTTAGTTGTTTACATGTTTAGATATTGAAACTAGTTGAGTGAAATGCTTTAAGAAAATCAAATTTTACTCATTTATGATTATAACAAAGTTACTTGTATTGTAATTGAAAAATTTTGGATTAGTTATTTTATGCTTACTCACTTGATGTTAAATAAGGGGCGTTACATGAACATTAAATCAAAAAATGGAGAGAAACCATTGAATAGGCATCCCAATTATGGTCGCCAAATAAATGTTGATGAAAAGGAATTGGATTTATCCTAATACCAACATTTTCGAATTTTTCTTGGCTAGACCAAAATAGTCGAGATTATCACCCTATGTTTATAGCCTATTTCACAAAAAATTCAATTAATTATCAATAAATATATCCTTAGAATTAATTTTGTATTTTATAATTTAAGTATGTCAAAAAAACGAAAATACTCATTACCGAAAAAGTTTTTGAATAATTTTTGAACAACTTTAGAAATAAAACTATGATAAAGATTACATAAAAAAAACTCAAATGAGACTTCAAAACCATCCAAATATTTTATTTATTCAAGTCTAAAATACAACCAACAACATTCTTCATACGCAAAAGGTAAGGACCAGAATGAGACTTAGCAGTCAAATATAGTATATTACATCATACAAATACCACTAGTATCATTAAGCAAAACCAAGACTGAAACAAAGTTGAAATAATAGGTCACAAATGACACTACCTTGACTCTAAAAAAAATCCTCAATTAGTACTAAAAAATTAATCCATAAATCTAATAAGAATCCATATACTATCAAAGACAGGTGATCAACCTTGTGAAGTATATCAACAAATCGATACTTCTTGGCTCTCCTTTTTTCCACCTTCAGTAGGATCTTTCTATCAACAAGAAGTACTTAGCAGTTATGTATGCCATAGGTGAATGAAATAGTAAAGTAATTTCACTTAATAAGCAAGATTATAACTTATAAGAATTGTTCTCTCTATCACTCTCTCTCTGCTTGTCCCTTGAAATATTCTTTTATCCTTTTCAAAAGTAGTTTGAGAAGTTCAACTACTACTTTTTGTTAAGTCATTAACTAATTTTAGTTAATGGGGAAAACTTATAAATAACAATAATATTTAATTATAAGGATAAAATAAATACTAACTAATAGGTGGGACCCCCTAAGGATTTTATGTTTAATTTTTAAAAAACTACCCGTGTTTCTCCTCTATAAAAAAACATATTTAGAAGAAATAAATATATCACATTTCTTCCTTAGTCATAAGATGCGATAAGATGTAAAAAAAAACATCATCAACATCTCCTAAAATTACAATAAAATATGTCCAAAATGTTGAGTGATCAAACTGTTCCAAAAATGTTGAGTGATTAAACTCCTCATAGTCGACATCGAAATTGATTGAGAAAAGCAGTCTTTTATTTCCCCAAAATTCATTTTTCCTTCTCCCTCTACCCTTGTTTCCTCTGCCACCACTTCCTCTACTAAAGAAATGTTGGATGACTAAGAGGGGGGGTGAATCAGTAATAACGTAATTATAATTCTTTTTCTTCGAATGTTATATCAATGTAGAATTATTATCCAATAATGAGAAGTAATAAATAAACAATCAAACACATACACAGTACACCAGTGTTTTACATGGAAACCCAAATCAGGAGAAAACCACGGAATGATTTTTCTTATATGTCTTGAAGAATTACATTCATTGGAATCACCAACTTCCTTTGTTTTCCAGCTGCAATTGGAAGGAGGCTCCAACCCCCTAGTTTCTCAAGCTACAACCCAAGGGAAGCTCCAACTCCCCAAATCTCTGGCTACAACCATAAGGAGGCTACAACCCCCAATGTTCTCTGGCTACAATTGGAAGGTGGCTACAATAACCTGTCCTTGCTCTGTCCTGCCACCCTGAAGTAGAAGTAGAATGATGGAACCACTGTCACACTATCACTGTGAGATATACCATTGTAAACCTGTACCAATAAATATGAACCATGCATCAACCATGCATCAACCTGTACCTCAACCTGTAATCAACCT
>ML778000.1:817007-848012 GCA_009831015.1 Picea engelmannii | reverse complement strand
ACTTGGGTCCATTACCCAAACCTGGGGTCTCCAACTTCTCATGGCCATAACTCTCTAACCGTGAGGAATTATGTGACGTTCCACATACCACCGGAAATGACATGACAAGAACTATCCATCTAGGATATTTTCCCTAACAAATTTACTTTCCTTCATCTCATTATTCCACAATTAAGCATGGCTTCTCTTACTCCACAAAGCGTCTTCCCTTGAGGCATTTAACCATAAGGGGACCACTTTGGAGTTCATCCATATTTACTTCTTATCAACCATGACAAAAAAATAATGAGTCATATTTACATCAAACACTATTGGGTCCATTACCCAAACCTTTGTGCTATGGGTCTTTCTTCAAGGGTTGACATTAATGACAACCAACCTTAATCAACAAGAAACTCATCTATAAATATAAGATAAAGTTAGAGCATGCAGACAATAGATTAATAAACATCAAATACTATTTTCCTAACATAGAATAGCTCTGTTTGACAACAAACAAACATGAAAGCAACCATGGACATACAAGGAAAGTTAACCAAAACATTAGTTCTGCCTTTCAATTTGTGATACAATTATTATATATGAACACGGGAAAACAAATTTATTTGGGGAATATGGTAGGTTTTGTAATGTATGGAAAATGCAATAATGGCAAGGGAAGGAAAATGACACATGTTCAAAATAATTTAAAATATATGTGAATCCTGGTGATCCTCCAACAATTTATTTATCTGTGCCTCATTAAGTGCTCATCATTGTTACTCTTCCATATTCAAGTATGCATCAAGGGGACAAAAATGAATTTAAATGAAGGTGGAACTTGGGAGCTACGAATAATTCGTAAAAAAATGAGAATATGAAGGGGTTTGGCCTTAAGAAAAAAATTAACTTGTAAAATATATCATTCCATAACATAATTCTTGTCAACATATCATCCACAAAATACTCTTTCCCTTTGAATATTAATATCAATCTGAGAGAGAAAGATTTCAATTTTAATATCACAAGGGAGGAATAAATGATCTTTTGAAATGATAGATGGAGATGGGAAAGAGGGAATAAATAATGTAAAGTAGTAGATGAGGGATCTGATCCTGTAAATATAAAACCAAACATTTAGTCTTTAAAACCTATCACATTTTATTCTGATATCCAAAACCATCTGCAAGTATACTCAACATTTGAAAAAATATGCCATTCATTTGGATTTTTCTTTCAACAAAAACATCTAAGTTAATTCCAAAATTTTCCAAACAACGAAATGAAATAGACCAAGTTAAGTTTGAATTCAAGAGAAAATGTAGGTACCTTTAAAACTTAGCATGCGAACAACTGGTAAATCGATACAACTTATATAACCATTTAAATCATTCATTTTCACGGTGAGATTCAAAACTGGATTTGGGAAATTTTTATCTCAAGAGAAAAAACCATTCACATACCCATTTATTCCCAAAATAATATTGTAATCCCATAGTTCATTATTTAAAGTATTCAAGTTCAGACTGAACCAATTCCAAACAATTTCTGTGTTTAAATAAAACATACAGGTGTGGCTCAAAAACATATTCAATATTCCAAATGATTTTATGTATCACATATTACTTTCAAATAAACCATCTTCATTTGTCAAACATAGCCAATTGAAAAACATTCCTTCATTTTCTTTGATCTCCAATCATAATAAAGAATTTGAACCGGATAATACCCTTTTTATACCTACTGTGAAAGGTGACTATGAGGAGTGCTATAGTTACTAGTTCAAATAAACCTAAGGACCATTGTATAATTTTGAAACAAAATATTCATTGCAAAAAATCTTAAAAATCAGGGTTAAGTATTGAGGATAACCCAATCAATGTCAATGCATGGGTTCGAAACTGTGTTGGGCATATATTCTATTCTTTCTTCAAAGTAACCTTGGCTAGAGACAAAAAATTCTCAGAGGAGTACAAAAATAAAACCAAAACAGAAGTTTGAAATAACCATTAAAACCTAACTCCAGGGAGAGAGTATACAAAAACAACACATGGTTTCTTTCCCATGTATATCACTGCATCGATATGGCGATATGGTTTATTACTAAGAAACAAATAGTCGACGTTAAAGGGTAAGGGTAATGAACAATATTCAAACAATGTCAATATTAGCAGAAGTTAAAGACCCAATATTCACACTAGAATATATTCAAGGAGAAAAAATTAGAAAATGTCGTAAAAACAAACAAACTTCTACCCCTTTCTTGGATGAAAATGAAACAATATGAAAAATAATGAGGGTGAAATGAAACTATCAATATCTGAGGAACAAAAATGCTATAGAATGAGTCCAAATTCTTGCTTAGGGTATGAATATAAAATTCAGTAATCTAATGTAGTAATTTCTCTATTAATACAACCTCCATTATGAATCCTTGATTTTCAGTTTTATTTACCTTGATAGTAAGGTGTAACAGTTTCAAAGTGATAAACAAGTTAGTCATGGAATTTCATGGATGAGTTGTGTTCTATCTTATTAACCCTCTACCTATTAAGAAAAATCAGATCAATTTTTGTCTAGATTTGTGATCATTCCTGTAACTATTTCTCCAACAGTAACTCAATGGCAAGTTTGTCCTTTTCTTGTGATCTTGGAAATGGTAACCTGATACTTACAGCTGGATGTTAGCTTCCAAGTATAACCATGGCTATATCTAGGCATGATTGTAGAGGTTTTGTTTTTAATTAGAACGATAGAATTTGGTTTCCCTTTTAAAGTTTTATTCGTTCCTTTTTAACCCTAATTTCGTCGACCTTCTCCATTCTACGAACACAAGTGTACCTAAACTAGCACAACCACATAATTGTGGCTGATCAACGCCGAAAGGTTGATAAGATGAAAAGAATCTTTAAAAGAATATATTAAATTTTATTATTGATTAACAAATAAACGATTGAGCTTCATTTATCTGGTGTTAATATTTTAATTTATGTTAATCACTTACGTGGCAATCAGTTAGCTATCAAAGTAATTTTTAAATATGATTTGGTAAATGTAAAAAAGTAAACACATAAACATATGTCTTTATAATAGCTAGGAAGTTAATGATTGAAATCACAACCATTTATTTTGTGTGACTACTAAGAATATTCCAGCCATATTTAATCATGTCCATAGAAAACTTATTAAGCACTAAACCCCTATTAAATCTGCCCATTATCAATAATTGTACGCCTTTCAACGTAATTATCAATTGAGTCAATGATGCCCAACGATGGTGGACTTGACAAGTAGACATGAAAATAGAATACCTTGTAAATTTGGATCATTTCCTTATCCAAGTGTTCAAACCAAGTTCCTTTAATTTAAAATACGAGAATGTAATACAAAAGCAACTTCGTCTTACCAACAAATGTTGCAGAACCATTTCCCTTCATTTTGTCTGACCCGTAAATTCTTGGTTACATATCTCCTTGTTATCCACGTTGTAGACGTGTCCTCTCCTTCACACTGGACATCTGTTGAAGTCTTGGGGTAATTCACTCTTAGTTATAAGATCTAACATATATGTTCCTCTCCATATGTTCAATTATTGTTCGGTTAGTAGAGTAGTGATTATTTTTCTGTGTCTGCGTGGCCCAAGAAATAAGAGTTTGGAAGACATCACGACGGTGAACTTAAGATTCATATATCAATATAAGCCCCAAGTTTCTCGAATATTCCTTGAACACGAAAACAAAGGAATATTAATAATTAATAATTTAAGTTTCCACTAATGTTCTTCATTTTAAATATAGTTGATGAGGTTATAGTTCTTTTAAAATATATATATATACAAAATAACTCTTGTAAATTTTATTTACCATATTGTTTCCACTACAAATTGAAAGGATCAAGGAATTATATACTAAACGTTATGTTTCATTGAGAAATTTGGGCCATGTTCTAACATAATTTTATACTCTTGGTATAATGAAATTTTTATATAGTTTCGAGTGAGACTTTAAAATATTCTTACATTGCTGAAGGAGTATATTTGTTACACTTAAATTAAATATTTTTTATTTAAATATAAATGATATAGATTTTTCCAAATGAAATATTAATATTAGGGTTTATTTGAATGATTCCTTAGATTTCATAATAGTTAATAATACCAATTGCTTTATGAATTATATAAATTCTAGAAGTATGATTAAACTCATGTATGTGACATGAATAAATAATGCTCAAGTTGTGCATGCTTTGGTAGGGTAGATAGATAAATTTCATAGACAAAAATACATGTTATCTGATTGATAAACTAAATAGAATTATAGTAATTAATGTTAAAATATCAGTTAATTCTTGAATTATTAAAGTTGTGCTTGCTTAAAGGTATAATTATTTAATTATTGTTGAATTTGAAGTGAGTTGTAATACTTCCTGGATGTGCATGCTTTGGTAGGGTAGATACATAAATTCCATAGAAAAAAATACATGTTATCATAAACTAAATAGAATTATAGTAATTAATGTTAAAATATTAGTTAATTCTTGAATTACTAAAGTTGTACTTGCGTAAAGGTATAATTATTTAATTATTGTTGAATATGAAGTGAGTTGCAATACTTCCTGGATGTTCAATAATGTTTATACTCTTTATCTTGCTTACCCCTTTGTTGCTAGATAGTTGGTGACCTTACAATGAGAATAATGATATTTTATATCAAACATTTTTGGAAGCAACCACAATGTCATTCATGATTAATTGAAGCATTACACCTAGAAAATTAAATTGGAGCGACTTAGTTGTTTACATGTTTAGATATTGAAACTAGTTGAGTGAAATGTTTTAAGAAACACAAATTTTACTCATTGATGATTATAACAAAGTTACTTGTATTGTAATTGAAAATTTTTGGATCAATTATTTTATGCTTACTCACTTGATGTTAAATAAAGGGCGTTACATGAACATTAAATCAAAAAATGGAGAAAAACCATTGAACAATTGTCCCAAGTATGGTCACCAAATAAAGGTTGATAAAAAAGAATTGGTTTTATCCTAATACCAACATTTTCAAATTTTGCTTGGCTAGAGCAAAATAGCCGGGATTATCACCTTGTGTTTATAGCCTTTTTCACAAAAATATCAATTAATTATCAAGAAATATATCCTTAGAATTATATCCAAAATGCCGAGTGATCAAACTGTTCCAAAAATACATACTACTATCCAAAAATAATCACATCTATCCTAATAGTGAAATCGTGTAATAACATCATCAAAATAAGACGTCATATTTTTGTGTGAGGCAACTTTCCGTTTTTCACTTCCATGTGACCCTATTACCTTTATGACATCCAAACTTCCATTTACAAGTGATTTACCTCTTGCTGCTAAAGATTCCAGGTGCACGTCCCCAAAGGAAATATGTCTATCCTGATATTTGGAATGCTAGGAATGGGAGATGACATAATGTGATGAGGTCACTGACTGATCAGAGTTGGAAGAATCGGTAGGCCATTTTCCTTTGTTAGGATTAGGTTCTTGAATATGATATTTAATCTTCATTAATGGCTGAGCAGAGTGCACATGAGAAGCTTCTGATGAAATATTAAGTGCAGACCGTTTAGGTGGCGGAGGTGGGGGTAATGGCAATGAAACTTCTGGCCAAACTTGAATTTGGTTTCGACGAGGTTTAACAACATCCTTCCAATGAGCATTAGATGGGACTTCAGGCTACATAGAAACATGTGGTTGAATATGAATACCGAAATTATTTGGATGAGGTTGAAGGGGTGGTCTTGCAGGTAGAGGATGGGGTTGGAAAGCCCTTTGTTATTTTAAGTTTAAGAAACTATTTTGTAGGAGTTGATTAAAATCCTCAGAGTCGACATCGAAATGTATTGATAAAAGGAGTCTTTATTTCCCCAAAATTCATTTGGTCTTATCCCTCTACTGTTGTTTCCTCTGCCACTACTTCCTCTACTGAAGAAACTCATCTATAAATATAAGATAAAGTTAGAGAATGAAGACAATATATTAATAAACATCAAATACTATTTTCCTAACTTAGAATAGCTCTATTTGAAAACAATCAAACATGTAAGCAACCATGGACATACAAGGAAAGTTAACCAAAACATCAATTCTTCCTTTCAATTTGTGAAACAATTGTTATCTATGAACATGGGAATTTTTATTTATTTAGGGAATATGGTAGGTTTTGTAATGTATGGAAAATGCAATAATGGTAAGGGAAATAAAATGACACATGTTCAAAATAATTTAAAATATATGTGAAGCCTAGTGATCCTCCAACAATTTCTGTATTTATGCCTCTTTGAGTGCTCATCATTGTTACTCTTCCATCTTCAAGTATGCATCAGGGGGAGAAAAATGAATTTAAATGAAGGTGGAATTTGGCAACTAGGAATAATTCGTGAAAAATGAGAATATGAAGGGGTTTGGCCTTGAGAAAAAACTGAACTTGTAAAATATATCATTCCATAAAATAATTCTGGTCAACATATCATCCACAAAATACTCTTTCCCTTTGAATATTAATATCAATCTTAGAGATAAAGATTTCAATTTTAATATCACGGGGGGGGAATAAATGATCTTTTGAAATGATATATGGATATGGGAAAGAGGGAATAACTAATGTAAATTAGTATATGAGGGATCTCATCCTGTAAAAAAAAAAAAAAAAAAAATGTAATATTCAAAACCTATCACATTTTATTCTGATATCCAAAACCATCTGCAAGTATACTCAACATTTGAAAACATATGCCATTCATTTGGATTTTTATTTCAACAAAGACATCTAAGCTAATTCCAAAATTTTCCAAACAACGAAATGTAATCAACCAAGTTAACTTTCAATTCAAGAGAAAATACAAGTACCTTTAAAACTTATCATGCGAACAACTAGTAAATCAATACAACTTATATAACCATTTAAATCATTCATTTTCACGACGAGAGTCAAAACTGGATTTGGAAATTTTTTATATCAAGAGAACAAACCATTCACATGCCCTTTTATTTCCAAAATAGTATTGTAATACTTTAGTTCATTCTTTAAAGTATTCAAGTTCAGACTGAACCAATTCCAAACAATTTATGTATGTAAATAAAACATACAAGTGTGGTTCAAAAACATATTCAATATTCCAAATGATTTTATGTATCACATATTACTTTCAAAACAACCATATTCATTTGTCAAACAGATCCAATTGAAAACATTTCCTTCATTTTCTTTGATCTCCAATCATAAGAAAGAATTTGAACTGGATAATACCCTTTTTATACCTACTATGAAAGGTGAATATGAAAGAGTACTATAGTAACTAGTTTAAATAAACCCAAGAACCATTTTATAACTTTGAAACAAAATCTTCATTGCACAAAATCTTAAAAATCAGGGTTAAGTATTGAGGATAACCCAATCAATGTCAATGCATGGGTTCGAAACTATGCCGATACAAGATACCAGATATAATAAATATGCAGAACAGAAATAAAATGTTAGAAATGGCAGAATAACAGTAATATAACAAGCATAATCTCCACAATAACACATAAATGATATAAGAACAACAATAGAAATAGCACTTTGATTCAAAAAGCAATGTTCATGGGCCTCTTCGAGGGGGCAAGCTCCAATCGAGCAGTGCTCTGTTACAATAATCTCCAAGCTAGGGTTTTCATACCCTCGACCCTTATTTATACTAAATATGTCTATCAAGAGAAGCATCTAGAGGAAAATCCTTCTAGAAGTGGAAGCTTCTATTAGGTCTTCTTACATCCATGTTATTCTATTTTTTTGAAAGGCCTTATTAATATTGACCTTTATTACATCCGAATATATTGATCTACCTATGTGCGGGTTAGTACCCTAAGATGTCCGCCCCCTTAAAAACAGCCTTGTCCTCAATGCTTGAGATGTAGAAACTACTACAGAATGGTAGCTAGTTCCCAAGTGGCATCTGGTGGAGTCATATATTTCCACTGGACTAGCACTTCCTTGATGGTTCTCTAATGCAGGCGACTCTCACGCTGGTCCAAAACTACTTCTAGATATAGCCAAATGGATCCTTCTTCAACTAACTCTGGAAGGTTGGTTTGAATTTGGAACCTAGTTCCAATCACCTTCTTTAAGCATGAAACATGAAAAACAGGATGTAGCTTCGACTGACTGGGCAGAGATAATTGATATGCAACTTGTCCCACATGCTTAAGAACTGTATAAGGACCATAAAATTTGGGCACTAGCTTCTGACAATGCTCGACCTTGAGGTAAGTTTGCTTATATGGTTGCAGTCGCAGAAACGCTTGATCCCCTTCTACAAATTGACATTCAGAGTGACCTTGATCTTCTTGTTGCTTCATGTGATTCTGTGCCATGACCAAGTTCTCTTTAAGGGTACGAAGAATATCCTCTCAAACTGTAAGTGTTTGGTCAATTGCCTGGACCTTTGAGGTACCTGGTAAGTATGAGAGAACTGAAGGTGGCTTCTATCCATATATCGCTTCAAAAGGAGTCATGTGAGTAGCTGTATGGTAGGAAGTGTTGTACCACCATTCGGCTAGGGGTAACCATTGAGCCCACTAATGTTGTTTTTTAGAGGCAAAACACCTTAGATATGTTTCCAAACACTTGTTGACAACTTCCGTTTGACCATCAGTCTGGGGATGATAAGTTGTGCTGAGATGCAATTGGGTGCCTTGTAGCTTAAACAGTTCTTGCCAAAAATTGCTTGTGAAAGTTGGGTCACGATCAAAAACAATAGAGTGAGGCATGCCATGAAGCTTGAAGACCTGGTCCATGAAAATTTGAGCCACCATGGATGCAGTAAATGGGTGTTGAAGAGTGTAGAAATGAGCATACTTGGAAAGGCAATCCACAACCACCATTATGAGTGATTTATTCCCTGATTTGGGTAAGTCGGTAATAAAGTCCATAGAGATATCCTTCCAAATAGCAAGTGGAATTGGAAGTGGTTGTAGTGTGCCTGGATATTTGGCTATTTCTCCCTTGTTGCGTTGAAACACCTCACATTCAGTGACAAAATTACGGATGTCCTGTTTCATACCATCCCAGAAAAAAGAATGTTTGACCTTGTCATATGTTTTGGTGAACCCTGAGTGCCCCACTGTGGGTGTAGCATGAAGCTCAAAAAGTACCGTGGATTTAAGCTTTGATTGTTTACTTAAATACAAACGGCCTTTTTATCAAAGCTCATCCTGGAGCCAAGAGTACCCTGGGGGAGCTAGAGCCTTGGTCTGCAATTGCTAGATCAGATGCGAACTTTTGGGATCTTGAAACCATTCCTGGCACACAGCTTGGAGCCAATCGAGTACAATGAAGGAAAGAGAAAAAAGGGATCCTTCTTCTTCATATTTTCGGGATAGTGCATCTGCCACTACATTATCTTTTCCCTTCTTGTAAATGATCTCATAATCATATCCAAAGATCTTAGTCACCCATTTTTGTTGCTTCAGGGAGGAAATGCATTGTTCCATAAAGTATTTGAGGCTTTGATGGTCAGTCTTAATTTGGAAGTATTGCCCCAAGAGATAAGGGCGCCACAGATCAACGACATGTAGAATAGCCAACATTTCCTTTTCATAAATGGGTTTGCCCAGATTCCTTTTAGACAGTTGCTTGCTGGTGAAGGCCAAAGGTCGACCCTCTTGCATAAGGATAGTGTTGATTCCTTTCCCCGAGGCATCACATTCCAATACACAGGTCTTTGTGAAATCAGGAAGGGCTAGAACCGGAGTGGTGCACATGGCCATCTTCAAGGTTTGAAAATCTTGAGTAGCAGTTGGAGTCCAAGTGAAAGAGTTCTTTTTTAGGAGAGCAGTGAGAGGTGTTGCAATCTTTCCGTAGTTCTTAACAAACTTGTGATAATACCCTGTTAAGCCCAGAAATCCACGCAAGCTTTTGAGAGTCTTTGGGTGTGGCCAGTCTTGCATAGCTTCAATCTTTTTCGGATCCACCCTGATGCCATCCTTGCCAACCAGATGACCCAAGAATTCTACTTCTAAGGCACCAAAAGCACATTTAGACTGTTTCAGGAAAAGTTGGTGCTAAGAGAGTAGATGGAGAACTTGATCCACGTGAGTAAGATGGTCTGTCCAAGTTTTTCTATAGATGAGGATATAATCAAAGAAAACTAAGACAAAATGACGAAGAAAGGGGCGGAAGACATGATTCATGAGGCTTTGGAAGGTGGAGGGGGCATTACACAAGCCAAAGGGCATGACCAAAAACTCATCATGGCCCTCATGAGTGCAAAAGGTCATCTTGGGAATGTTTGCCTCTTTCATACGTATCTGATGATAGCCCAATAGAAGATCAAGTTTAGTAAAGAATTAGGCGCCACTCAATTCATCCAGGAGGTCATCAATGACATGAATGGGAAATTTGTCTTTAATGGTCAGTTTGTTGAGGGCACGAAAGTCAGGACACATTCTCCAAGAACCTTCTTTCTTCAGGACCATGACTACAGGAGAAGAGTAAGGGATCATACTAGGGTGGATAACACCTGCATTAAGGAGTTCCTGGACCATTTTCTCAATTTCATTTTTTTGTGAAAAGGGGTGGCGATATGGACGGATATTGGGAGGAAGGCTTCTAGGTACAAGGGGAATGGAATGATCATGAACACCGTGGGAATGAGGGAGTCCTTGGGGAGTGGAAAATACCATTTGATGTTATAAAGGAGGGCTTGGAGGTCATGTGGTACCGAGGGTGTCTCTGTTTCTTGTATGGAATGAGTTGGGCAATGACACCAAAATGACTTTTTTTAGAATCTTTTCCATGCAATGGGAACTAATGACCTCAGGTGAACTAGCAGTGATGCCTTGGAATTTATATTGGTGGAATTCCTAATCGAATTGCATCGTTAATGCCTTAAAATCCATGAGAATGGGACCCAAAGTTCTTATCCTGTCTACACCCAACACAATGTCACAACCACCCATGTCGATAGCAAACATATGGGATTTTAGGTGGTAGTCACTGATTTGGAGACGCACATTTTTACAACGCCCTCCACATTTCATGGAACCACCATTAGCAATCATGATTTGGAAATTGTTGACAACATGGATGTAGCAATGAGTTTCTTGGGCAATGTGGCGATGAATAAAGTTATGGGTGCTTCCACTATCAACCAGAATGATGACCTTCCAATGCTTGATGTAACCGATTAACTTGAGGGTTTGGGGAGTGGAGAAGCTAGTGAAAGCATTGAGGGAAATGATGGGTTCTACTTTAGGAGGGTCTGAGGAAGGGGTTATGTCAGTGATTTCAGGTGACTCAGACACAAGGAGAGTTTCAACATCCTCTTCCGAAATATCCTCAGAGATGGCCATAAAAAGATTTTGTTCCTTACACTTGTGGCCCGGGAAATATTTGTCATCACAATTATAACAAAGGTCTTTGAGTTGGCATTCAGCCATTTCAGCCATGGTCAATTTTTGGATATTTAATGGGGCCAAGGGAGTAGTGGGAGTGACGGGTTTAGGGTGAGGGATAAAGGAGGGTTTTCGGTTTTGAGAGGATACAAACTGTTGTGCTTCTTTAGCTCTTTTAGTAGCCTCCACTCAACTTGAGGGTCGAGCCATGAGGACATGGGCCCGAATCTCCTCCTTGAGGCCACTAATAAAACAATCTCAAAAGAAAGCATCAATCATGCCCTCTGTTCGAAAAGCCAGGTGCTCAAAGGAAGCTATGAAGTCTTCTATTGTTCTCGATTGTTTCAACTTTGTCAAACGGCCCAAATGGTTGGTGTCCATGTCAAAGCATTCATAAAGCTCAGTCAGAAATTGGGTCCAAGTAATATACCCTTGACGGGAAGTTTTTCTCCATTGCCACCATTGCCAACGTTCTTGATCTAGATGGAGAACACCATATCAGAGTTTGGCCAAGTCATCTGTGATGCAGTATAAAGAGAAATAATGTTCCATTTGGGTTACCCAACCAGTGGGGTTCGAGACATTAAATTTGGTCACATCCACCCACGGAAGGCGTAGGTCACGTTGAAAGTGATGGGGCTGAATGGTATGGGAATGGGAGGAATGTTCACCTTTGGTCTTTGGAGGTGCTTCAGAGAAAGGGTCATCTATAGGGATCTTCAGTTTGGTGCAGAGTGATGCAAAGACAGATTCAAGCTGGGTGGTCAGTACTTGTTTGACTTCCTCCATTGAGGACTTCATGGTTTTATTTATGGTTGTATTGATGGATGAATCGATGGAGGCAACAATAGCACTGAGTTGTTTCACTTCTTTTTGGGTCTCGAGGAAACCAGATTGTAAGGTGTTGAAGCGAGTTTCCAGATCTTGGCTACAGATATGGGCCATGAGGATGGGTGAACTGAAAATGGGCGAGCGGGGTCAATTTTTTTTTCCGAAAAATGACATGGATGAATGTGATAAGGGTGAAGAGATGAATCCAACAGAATAGGTCTCAAATAATGGTGAAAACATTTCCAGAACTTTTTTTTTTTTTTACACCTGCAGAGTTATACTCTGGTCTGAAGAATACTTTAGTGATGAAATTCCCAAATCCTTAACCAGGAAGACATGTGTATTTACTTGGCAACCCGAACACAGTTGTGCGACAATAGATCTGGTTTGTTTTAATTTGTTTATGTTTCTGTCCCCCAGGGGTTAGGTATTCAAGGGTTCTAGAGACAAGGGTTTGCCCTATGCTATAGCTCTCTAATATACGTGCGAGGTCCAAAAGTAGTACTCAGCCCAATATCTCATGGCACTAACTAAGGAGGATAGACCGTACCCTTAGCCATACTACCTGACTACCTAGGTGCTAGAGAGTATCTTCCCGAGTGTTGTTCTTGGTGACACTATAGCAGTCCGATGACCGATAGGTTTATCTAAAGAGGGCTTCAAGAAATTTAGGCCGATCCGTACACAGGTGTTGTTTGATGCACTACCACTCGAAGGGGTACCAACAGGGGTTACAAGGGTGGCCAATAGATGTGCACTTAAGAACCACTTATATTTCCTGCGTGTATGAATCCCTCAACTGCGGATTTATGCACGTAACGACAAATCTCTGTGGCTTAAAGACGTCAAAATATGTCTCTACTCTGGAAAAAAAATCCCACAATTTCTGCCAAGGAAAGTACTTTGATACCACTTTCAAGATACCAGATATAATAAATATGCAGAACATAAATAAAATGTTATAAATGGAAGAATAACAGTAGTATAACCAACATAATATCCACTATAACACATAAATGATATAAGAACAACAACATAAATAGCACTTTGATTCAAAAATCAATGTTCACGAGCCTCTTTGACGGGGCAACCTCCAGTCGAGTAGCACTCTGTTACAATAATATCCAAGCTAGGTTTTTCATACCCTCGAGCCTTATTTATACTAAATATGTCTATCAAGAGAAGCATCTAGAGGAAGATCCTTCTAGAAGCGAAAGATTCTATTAGGTCTTCTTATATCTGCCTTATTCTATTTTATTGAAAGGCCTTATTAATATTGACCTTTATTACATCCGAATATATTGATCTACCTATGTGCGGGTTAGGACCCTAACAACCAAGCATATATTTCGTTCTTTCTTCAAAATAACCTTGGCTAGAGACCAAAAATTCTCTGAGAGAGGAGTACAAAAATAAAACCCAAATAGAAGTTTGAAATAACCATTAAAACCTAACTCCAGGAAGAGAGTATAACAAAACAATACAAGGTTTATTTCCAATGTACATTACTGGATCGAGGTGGTGAGATGGTTTATTACTAAGAAAAAAAATTCGACGGGAAAGGGTAAGGGTAATGAACAATATTCAGATAGTGTCAATATTAACATAAGTTAAAGAACCAATATTCACACTAGAATATATTGAAGGAGAAAACCTTAGAATTCATCATGAAAACCAACAAGCTTCTACCCATTGTTTGGATGAAAATGAAACAGTAAGAAAAATAATGAGGGTGAAATGAAACTATCAATATCTGAGGAAAAAAATTCTACAGAACGAGTCCAAATTCTTGCTTAGGGTATGAATATCAAATTCAATAATCTAATGTAGTAATTTCTCTATTAATACAACCTCCATTATGAATCTTTGATTTTCAGTTTTATTTACCTTGATAGGAAGGTGTAACAGTTTCAAAGTGATAAACTAGTCGGTCATGGAATTTCATGGGTGAGTTGCGTTCTATCTTATTAACCCTCTACCTATTAAGAAAAATTCGATCAAATTTTGTCTAGATCTATGATAATTCCTATAAATAATTGTCCAACACTTAACTCAACCACAAGTTTGTCCTTCTCTCGTGATCTTGGCAATGGTAACATGATACTTAAGTATTCTGATCCCGAGAACCCAAGATTTTTTTTTTTTCCTGATATTTACCAGATCACCTAGTTGAAACGTGAGGTTATCCTTCCTTTAAAACCAAACTCATAGTATCACGCCTATCAAATATTTCTGATCTTTCGTAACTAGAGTTGGAGGTCACACTTTAAGTTATTATATCCTTGAGTTTTTATGATTACCTAGGTAGTGTTGAACCACCATTATACGTTGCTTTAAATTTTGAGACATCCCAATACCTTAGTGGAGGTCCTGGTTTTACCTGCAAGTAAGATTTCTTAGTGAGAGATGAAAATAAATTCTTTCATGCGAAACGAACGATGCAAAATAATTGAATATCGTAGATCATGCTTGTTAACTGGTTGTAATGATGTAAACATATAGACTGATCACCTATTATGTTCATTATTAATAGTATTAGTGTTCATTAATCTGTAATATACCAGATATAAAATGTATGTAGAACATAAATAAAATGCTAGAAATGGCAGAATAACAACAATATAACCAGAACATTCACCACAATGGCACTGAAATGATAAGAGAATAATAACAGAAATAACACTTTGAATCTGAAAGCAATGTTCACGGGCCTCTTCGAGGGGGCAACCTCCAGTTGAGCAGAGATCTATTACAATAATATCCAAGCTAGGGTTATCATACCCTCAACTCCTATTTATACTAAAAAGAAGCATCTAGAGGAAGATCTTTCTAGAAGAAAAATCTTCTATTAGGTCTTCTTACATCCGCCTTATTCTATGTTAATGAAAGGCCTTATTAATATTGACCTTTATTACATCCGAATATATTATTCTACATATGTGTGGTTTAGGACCCTAACATGCCAGCCCCCTTAAAAACAACCTTGTCCTCAAGGCTTGAGATGAGGAAATTGTTGCAGAATGGTAGCTGGTTCCCAAGTGGCATCTGCTGGAGTTGTATCTTTCCATTGGACTAGCACTTCCATGATGGTTCTCTGACGTAGGTGACACTCACGCTAATCCAAAACCGCTTCTGGATGTAGCCAAATGGATCCTTCTTCAACTAACTCTATAAGGTTGGTTTGAATTTGGGACTTAGCTCCAATCACCGTCTTTAAGCATGAAACATGAAAAACATGATGTAGCTTCGAATGGTTGCACAAAGCTAACTGATAGGCTACTTGTCCCACATGCTTGAGAACGGTATAAGGACCATAAAATTTGGGTGCTAGCTTCTGACAATGCTCGGCCTTGAGGGAATTTTGCTTGTAAGGTTGCAGTCGAAGAAACACCTGATCCCCTTACGCAAATTGACGTTCAGACCAACCTTGATCTGCTTGTTGCTTCATGTGATTTTCTGCCATGACCAAATTTTCTTTGAGTGTACGGAGAATAGCCTCTTGAGTTGTAAGTGTTAGGTCAATTGCCTGGAACTTTGAGGCACCTGGTAAGTATGAGAGAACTGAAGGTGGCTTCTGTCCATATACTTCTTCAAAAGGAGTCATTCGTGTAGTTGTATGGTATGAAGTGTTGTACCACCATTCATCTAGGGGTAACCATTGAGCCCACTGATTTTGCTTTTCCGAGGAAAAACACCTTAAATAAGTTTCCAAGCACTTGTTGACAACTTCCCTTTGGCCATCAGTCTGGGGATGATAAGATGTGCTGAGATGCAATTCGGTGCCTTGTATCTTGAACAGTTCTTGCCAAAAATTGCTTGTGAAAGTTGGTTCACAATCAGAAACAATAGAGTGTGGCATGCCATGAATCTTGAAGACCTGATCCATGAAAATTTGAGCCACCATGGATGTTGTAAACGGGTGTTGAAGGGCATAGAAATGAGAATACTTGGAAAGGCGATCAATAACCACCATGATGACTGATTTATTTCCCAATTTGGGTAAGCCGGTAATAAAATCCATAGATATATCCTTCCAAATAGCAGGTGGAATCGGGAGTGGTTGTAGTGTGCCCGAAGATTTGACTGTTTCTCCCTTGTTGTGTTGACATACACCACATTCAACAACAAAATTACGAATGTCCTATTTCATACCATCCCAGAAAAAGGAACGTTTGACCCTGTCATAGGTTTCGATGAACTTAGAGTGCCCTGCTGTGGGTGTAGCATGAAGCTCAGAAAGTATCGTGGATTTAATCTTTGATTGTTTACTTAAATACAAACATCCTTTGTATCGAAGTTCATCATGGAGCCAAGAGTACCCTGGGGAAGCTAGAGCATTGGACTAGAATTGTTGGATCGGCTGCGAACTTTTGGGATCTTGTAGCCATTCCTGGTGAACGGCATGGAGCCAATCTGGGATAATGAATGAAAGAGAAAAAAGGGATCCTTCATCTTCATATTTGCGGGAAAGTGCATCCGCAACCACATTGTCGTTGCCTTTCTTTTAAATGATCTCATAATCATATCCAAAGAGCTTAGTCGCCCATTTTTGTTTTTCTGGGGAGGAAATGCGTTGTTCCAGAAAATACTTGAGGCTTTGATAGTATGTCTTAATTTGGAAACGTTGCCCCAATAGATAAGGGCACCACAGATCAACGACATGCAGAATAGCCAACATTTCCTTTTCATAGATGGATTTTCCCAAATTTCTTTCAGATAGTTGCTTGTTGGTAAAGGCCAAAGGTCAACCCTCTTGCATAAGGATAGCACCAATTCCTTTCCCAGAGGCATCACATTCCAACACAAAGGTCTTTGTGAAATCGGGAAGGGAAAGGACTAGAGTGGTGCACATGGCCATCTTCAAGGTTTGAAAATCTTGAACAATGGCTGGAGTCCAAGTGAAAGAGTTCTTTTTTAGGAAAGCAGTGAGAGGTGATGCAATCTTCCCATAATTCTTAACAAACTTGTGATAATACCTTGTTAAGACCGGAAATCCATGCAATCTCTTAAGAGTATTTGGGTGAGGCCAGTCTTGCATAGCTTCAATCTTTTTAGGATCCACCTTGACGCCATCCTTGCCAACTAGATGACCCAAGTATTCTACTTCTAAGGCACCAAAATCACATTTAGATTGTTTCAGGAAAAGCTGGTACTGAGAGAGTAGATGGAGAACTTGATCCACATGAGAAAGATGGTTTGTCCAGGTTTTTCTATAGATGAGGATATCATCAAAGAAAACTAAGACAAAATGGTGGAGAAAAGGACGGAAGACATGATTCATGAGGCTTTGGAAGGTGGAGGGGGCATTACACAAGCCAAAGGGCATGGCCAAAAACTCATAGTGGCCCTCATGAGTTCTAAAGTCATTCTTGGGAATGTCTTCCTCTTTCATACGTATCTGGTGGTAGCTCAAACAAAGATCTAGTTTAGTGAAGAATTAGGTGCCACTCAATTCATCTAGGAGGTCATCAATGACAAGAATGGGGAATTTGTCTTTGATGGTAAGTTTTTTGAGGGAACAAAAGTCATGACACATTCGCCAAGAACCTTATTTATTTAGGACCATGACCATGGGAGAAGAGTAGGGGCTAATACTAGGGCGGATAGTGCCTACATTAAGGAGTTCCTAGACCATTTTCTCAATTTCATTTTTTTGGGAAAAGGGGTGATGATACAGACAAATATTGGGAGGAAGGCTTCCGGGTACAAGGGGAATGGAATGATCATGAACACCATGGGAAGGAGGGAATCCTTGGGGAGTGGAAAAGACCAATTGATGTTTAGAAAGGGTGGCTTGGATCTCTTTCGGGACCGAGGGTGTCTTTGTTGCTTGTATGGCATCGAGTTGGGAGATAACACCAGAATTACCTTTCTTGAGCAGCTTTTCCATGCGATGGGAACTAATGATCTCAGGTGAATTGACGATGATGCATTGGAACTTATATTGGTGGCCCTCCTGGTCGAATTGCATGGTTAAGTATTTAAAATCCATGAGAATGGGACCCAAAGTCCTTAGCTAGACTGCACCCAACACAATGTCACAACCTCCCATGTCGATAGCAAAAATATGGGATTTCAGGTGGTAGTCACCAATTTGGAGACACACATTTTCACAATGCCCTCCACATTTCATGGAACCACCATTGGCAATCATGATTTGGAAATTATTGATGACATGGATGTAGCAATGAGTTTCTTGGGTAATGCGGTGATGAATAAAATTATGGGTGTTGCCACTATCAACTAGAATAATGACCTTCTGATGCTTGATGTAACTGATTAGCTTGAGGGTTTGAGGAGAGGAGAAGCCAGTGAGAGCATTGAGGGAAATGATTGGTTCTACTTCGAGAGGGTCCGAGGGAGGGGTTATGTCAGTGGATTTAGGTGACTCAGACACAAGGGGAGTTTCTACATCCTCTTCCAAAATATCCTCGGAGATGGCCATAAAAATCTTTTGTTCTTTACACTTATGGCCCAGGAAATATTTTTCATCACATTTATAACAAAGGGCTTTGAGTTGGCATTCAAACATTTCATTCCTGGTCAATTTTTGGATCTTTAGTGGAGCAGAGGGAGTAGTGGGATTTACTGGTTTAGGGCGAGGGATAAAGGAGGGTTTTCGATTTTAAGAGGATACCACCTATTGTGCTTCTTTATCTCTTTTAGTAGCCTCCACCCAACTATGAGGCCGAGCCATGAGGACATGGGCCCAAATCTCATCCTTGAGGCTACTGATAAAACACTCTCGGAAAAAGGCATCAGACATGCCCTCCGTTCTAAAAGCCAGGCACTCAAAGGCAGCTATAAAGTCTTCCAATATTCCTAATTTTTTCAACTTTTTCAAACGGCCCAAATGGTTGGTGTCAGTGTCAAAGTGTTCATAAATCTCTACCACAAAGTGTGTCCAAGCAATATAGACTTGACGAGAAGTTTTTCTCCATTTCCACCATTGCCACCATTCTTGATCTAGATGGAGAACAACATACCAGAGTTTGGCCAAGTCATTTGTAATGCCATATAAAGAGAAATAATGTTCCATTTGGGTTACCCAACCAGTGGGGTCTGAACCATCAAATTTGGTCACATCCACCTGCGAAAGGCATAGGTCACGTTGAAAGTGATGGTTCTGAAAGTTATTGGAATGAGAGGAATGGTCACCTTCAAGATGTGGAGGTGAGGAGGAGGAAGGGCTATCTATAGGGATATGCAGTTTGGTTCAGAGTGTCGAAAAGACTAATTCAAGCTGGGTGGTCAGGTCTTGTTTGATTTCCTCCATTGAGGACTGCATGGTTGTATTGATGGCTGCAACATTGGCACTGAGTTGTTTCACTTCTTGTTGGGTTTCGATGAGACCAAATTGCAAGGTGTTGAAGTGAGCTTCCAAGTCTTGGCTACAAGTATGGGCTATGAGGATGGGGGAACTGAAAAGGAGCGGGCAGGGTAAAAAATTTTGCGGAAAAATGATATGGATGAATGTGATAAGGGAGAAGAGATGAATCCAATGGAATAGGTCTCAAATAATGGTGAAAAATTTTCCATTTTTTTTTTTTACACCTTCGGAGTTATACTTTGGTCTGAAGAATACTACAGAGAGGAAATGCCCAAATGCTTAACCAGAAAGAAATGTGTATTTTTTTGGCAACCTGAACATAGTGGTGCAACAATAGATCTTGTTTGTTTTAATTTGTTTATGTTTTTGTCCCCAAGGGTTAGGTATTCAAGGGTTCTACAGACAAGGGTTTGCCCTGTGCTATAACTCTCTGATATACGTGCGGGGTCCAACAGTAGTACTCGGCCCAATATCTCAGGGCACTAACTAAGGAGGACAGACCGTACCCTTAGCCATACTACCTGACCACCCAGGTACTAGAGAGTATCTTCCCGAGTGTTGCTCTCAGTGACACTATTGCAGTCAGGCGACTGATCAGTTTATCTAAAGAGGGCTTCAGGTAATCTAGGCCGATCTGTACACATGTGTTGTCTGATGCACTACCACTTGAAGGGGTACCAACAAGGGTTACAAGGGTGGTCAACAGATGTGCGCTTAAGTACCACTTGTATTTCCTGCATGTATGAATCCCTCAATTGTAAGTTTATGCATGTAACGACAGATCTCTGTGGCTTAAAGATGTCGGAATACGTCTCTACCCTAAAAAAATAAATTTAACCCACACTTTCTGTCGAGGAAAGTGCTCTGATACCACTTGTAATATACCATATATAAAATGTATGCAGAACATAAATAAAATGATAGAAATGGAAGAATAACAACAATATAACCAGAACATTCACCACAATAGCGCTGAAATGATAAGAGAATAATAACAGAAATAACACTTTGAATCTGAAAGCAATGTTCATGGGCCTCTTCGAGGGGGCAACCTCCAGTTGAGTAGAGCTATATTACAATAATATCCAAGCTAGGGTTCTCATACCCTCAACTCCTATTTATACTAAAAAGAAGCATCTAGAGGAAGATCCTTCTAGAAGTGGAAGCTTCTATTAGGTATTCTTACATCTGCCTTATTCTATTTTATTGAAAGGCCTTATTAATATTGACCATTATTACACCCGAATATATTGTTCTACCTATGTGCGGGTTAGGACCCTAACATAATCCTTGGATCTGAATGTACCTTTACTCTGTTTCAAAAATAAATATGCATAGTTTTGGCCTTGGGATGAGTTGATATAACAAACCTTCCCGAGGCCAAGAAACTGTCCATCCTTATGATTGTGAACATGGAACCAATCTTGGTCAACATAGGAGCATATAAATATTAGATAAGGGCTTCAATTATCCTTAGTGTGTTCGATGGCTACAATTTTGCAACCTCTATGAATTAATCACAACGATGGATGTTAGCTTCCAACTATAACCATGGCTATATCTAGGCATGATTGTAGAGGTTTTGTGTTTAATTAGAACGATAGAATTCAATTTCTCTTAAAGTTTTAGTCATTCCTTTTTAACTCTAATGTCGTTGCCCTTTTCCATGCTGAGAATGCATGTGTACCTAAATTATCAATTGGGTCAATGATGCCCAGTGGTGGTGAACTTGCCAAGTCGACACGAATATAGAATACCTTGTAAATTTGGGTCATTTCCTTAGCCAAGTGATCAAACCAAGTTCCTGTAATTTAAAACACGAGAATGTTATACAAAAGCAGCTTCGTTTTACCAACAAATGTTGCAGAACCATTTCCCTTCATTTCGTCTAACCCGTAAATTCTTGGTTACATATCTCCTTTTTATCCATGTTGTAGACGTGTCCTCGCCTTCACACTAGACATATGTTGAAGTCTTGGGGTAATTCACTCTTAGTTATAATATCTGACAGATATTTTCCTCTACATATGTTCAATTCTTGTTCGATTAGTAGAATAATGATTATTGTTCTGTGTCTGCGTGGCCGAAGAAGTAAGAGTTTGGAAGACATCATGACGATGAACTTAAGATTCATATATCAATCTAAGCCCCAAGTTTCTCGAATATTCCTTGAACACGAAAACAAAGGAATATTAATAATTAATAATTTAAGTTTCCACTAACGTTCTTCATTTTAAATATAGTTGATGAGGCTATAGTTCTTTTAATATATATATATATATATACACAAAATAACTCTTGTAAATTTTAGTTACCATATTGTTTCCACTACAAATTGAAAGTATTAAGACATTATATACCAAACGTTATATTTCATCGAGAAATTTGGGCCATGTTCTAACGTATTTTTATACTCTTGATATAACAATTTTTTTATATATTTTCGAGTGAGACTTTAAAATATTCTTACATTGCTGAAGGAATATATTTGTTATACTGAAATTAAATATTTTTTATTTAAATATAAATGATATAGATTTTTCCAAATGGAATATTAATATTATGGTTTATTTGAATGATTCCTTAGATTTGATAATAGTTTTATATTACCAATTACTTTATGAATTATACAAATTCTAATGAAGTATGATTAAACTCATGTATGTGACATGAATAACTAATGCGCAAGTTGCACATGCTTTGGTAGGGTAGATAGATAAATTTCATAGACACAAATACACATTATCCGAGTGATAAACTAAATAGAATTATAGTAATTAATATTAAAATATCAACTAATTCTTGAATTACTGAAGTTGTACTTGCGTAAAGGTATAATTATTTATGTATTGTTGAATTTGAAGTTGGTTGCGATACTTCATGGATGTTCAATAATGTTTATATTCTTTATCTTGCTTATCCCTTTGTTGTTAGATAATTGATGACCTTACAATGAGAATACCGATATTTTATATCAAACATTTTTGGAAGAAACCACGATGTCATTTATGATTAATTGAGTCATTACACCTAGAAAAATAAATTGGAGCGACTTAGTTGTTTACATGTTTAGATATTGAAACTAGTCGAGTGAAATGTTTTAAGAAAATCAAATTTTACTCATTGATGATTATAACAAAGTTACTTGTATTTTAATTGAAAAATTTTGGATCAATTGTTTTATGCTTACTCACATGATGTTAAACAAGGGGCATCACATGAACATTAAATCGGAAAATGGAGAAAAACCATTGAACGGTCGTCCCAAGTATGGTCGCCAAATAAATGTCGATGAAAAGGAATTGGTTTTATCTTAATACCAACATTTTCAAATTTTGCTTGGCTAGAGAAAAATAGTCAGGATTATCACCCTGTGTTTATAGCCTCTTTCACAAAAACTTCAATTAATTATCAAGAAATATATCCTTAGAATTAATGTTGTCTTTTATAATTGAAGTATGTCAAAAAAAAAAGAAAATACTCATTACCAAAAATGTTTTTGAATAATGTTTGAACAACTTTAGAAATAAAAATCTGATAAAGATTACACAAAAAAACTCAAATGAGACTTCAAAACCATCCAAATATTTTATTTACTCAAGTCTAAAATACAACCAACAAACTTCTTCATACAAAAAAGGTAAGGGCCAGAATGAGACTTAGCAGTCAAATATGGTATATTACATCATACAAAGACGACTAGTATCATTAAGCAAAACTAAGACTGAAACAAAGATGAAATAATAGGTCACAAATGACACTGCCTTGACTCTACACAAAATAATCAATCAATACTGAAAAACTAGTCCATAAATCTAATAAGAATCCATATATTATCAAAGACAGGTGATCAACCTTGTGAAGTATATCAACAAATTGATACTTCTTGGCTCTCCTTATTTCCACCTTCAGTAGGATCCTTCTATCAACAAGAAATCCTTAGCACTTACGTATGTTAGAGATGAATGAAATAGTAAAGTAATTTCACTTAATAAGCAAGAGTATAACTTATAAGAATTGGTCTCTCTATCTCTCTCTCTCTACTTGTCCCTTGAAATATTCTTTTATTCTTTTCAAAAAGTAGTTTGAGAAGTGCAACTACTACTTTTTGTTAAGTAATTAACTAATTTTAGTTAATGGGGACAACTTATAAATAACAATAATAGTTAATGATAAGGATAAAATAAATACTAACTAATAGGTGGGACCCCCTTAGGATTTTATGTTTATTTTTTAACAAATTCCCCCTGTTCCTCCTCTATAAAAAACATATTTATAAAAAATAAATATATCATATTTCTTCCTTAGTCATAAGTTGCGATAAGATTTAAAAAAAACATCATCAACATCTCATAAAATTACTATAAAATATGTCCAAAATGTCGAGTGATCAAACTGTTCCAAAAATACATACTACTATCCAAAAATAATTAGATGTAACAACCCTGCTTAAATAAATGTATATGATTATTAATTATAATTAATTTAATAATATAACTGTCCTAAAAGATTAGCTAAAATATATTTATTTCTTAAAATAACATTAACTAATTATTTATTATTAATTAGTTATTCATGATTGTCAATGATTAATTTAAGTATTACTTAACTCATTAATTAATAAGGTAAAGAAATAAAAAGGAGGATAATAAATTATATTATTAAATTAAGTTACGTACCCGATAAGGGATAACATATTAACTACAAGGGATAAGATATTAAATAAAGGGGATAAGGGGCATTAACGAGAACAGATAAGAAGGTAATAAATGGGTTAGGTAGGGAGTAAATGAGGCGGGGGGAGTCGGTGAAGGAGGAATATGGAGGGGAAGGAGGTTGAGGGGAGGTCATTCTACGGGAGGTTTGGGGATGGATTTTGGGAGCTCTGGGATTTGCAGAGAGAAGTGAAATTTTGGGGTGGGATTGTATCAGTCAGGCATCGGGGTTGTTGGAGGTTTTGGGCATGGGGGCCAGGATATCCATATGATATCCTGGAGCTAGGAAGTTACCTAGTTGGCAGGGAGGAACTAGGTTTTGGGCAGTGTTTTGCAGCAGCGGTCAAGGAGGCAAATGGCGGACAAACGAAGGATTATTAGCCTCAGACTTAGGTATTTATTTAAAATTATGCATTGTTTATTTTATTATGTTTAATTAATTTTATTATTATTGATAAATTTGAATGCGAATGTGCTAAATGAAGGAAACTCTTGAATTTTACTTCTATGTTGTAAAATAAATGGTTGTTTAATTTAATTCGGCTATTACATATGGTATCTGAGCGTCCTAGTTTGAAATCTGGGTCTATGGGCCAAGTTCCCAACTCCAACTCCAGCTACGCCTAACCTGCAGACCAAACACACTATTATTTGATTATATAAACAAATCTAAATATATAAATGATATAAGAATTGAAAATGTAAAAACAAATTACCACCAGGTGTATCTGTAGATATCAATCCTGAGAAGTTGTCTTTCCAATATACAGGAGAAAAACAGAGTTTCACTATAGAATTCACCCTTCAAAGGCCTCTTAAAAAAAAAAATATGTATTTGGGTCCTACACTTGGAGTGATGGAAACCACCTAGTCAGGAGTCCCATAGTTGTCTCATCAATGTAAATAAGCATACTCGCTCATTCATGTCATGGGATCACTGTAATGGATGAACTTGAGGAATAAGAATCTTTAATCTTTAACAACGGGAGTGCCTTAGACTCATGTCTGATCGGGCTCCTGTACTGATTGGCTTCAAATAAGCTGGAGTGCTTGTAACTTGTAAGGGATATCCTGCGCTCAAGTTGCACTTCTGTGCGTTTATAAGGATTCACAGAGAAAATCTATTTCAACTCAAATCTCTGGTACACAAGCAAATGCATTCAATACAAAGCAGATTTCATGCATAATCTGAATGCCCGAAAATGATAAAGAATAAAATTGGTTTAGCTTAGTTCAAGGATTAAGAACTTAAAGGGTCCTGTTTTCAAATGGGGTCATCTCTATTTGAGATAGTCTACAGGTGTAAGCAATTCAAAGTAAACAAGGACCAAGCAGACTTTTTGTCTAATGCATGGCCTCAATGCAAATTATGCAATTTTAAATCAGTTAACATGTCTTAATAAATTTTCTATAGCTTAGAATAAGAAAGATTTATATCCATTCTGAAGAGATATTTCCACTATATACAAATGCCCTTTCTAGAAAATTAATTATTTCCACTATATACTATATAAAAATGCCAAACTCAGTACTAAATAATAATCAGATTTTCTTCATATATGTACTTTAGTCTGATCTCTGTCGTTTACAACATTAATGTTATATTTTATACAAATGGATGTGCCCAAATGTATTAAAAGTAAAACTCTAAATTGTGCAGAAGCTACTATATCAGCAGCATCCCAAATATTGTTACCAAAGAGAATACATTCCATGCAGTTGCTTGCCCAGGAGAATCCTGCCATACCTGAAGCAGGCACCAGAGGTGATTGAGAAGAGAGACCACCCAGAGGATGGCATAATAAGAGGCGATAATGGATGATCAGTGCGCGTATACCAATTGTTCGAGTCTAGTAGGTCGTCGGTCCTTCGGTGTTGAGATGATCGAAGAAATAATATGGTGATATGCGTGAATGAATCACGCGTTATTTCTGTCATTGTTGGAACTAGACCCAAGATTGGTTATTCTCGAGTGATTCCATTCAGAGAGAGATGTGCATTTGCTCTTATATAAGATCAGTGTATCAAACCAATATGCAGAGTGTGAATTAATTAGTGGACAAAATCTTATACCCCACTTGCACCCCCCAGCGTCGTTATTAATTCCCTCTTCAATTTTTTTTTTATATAACTCCACTCCCGCGATGTCAGTCAGTCGGTATGAGCAAAACACTGTGCGCTTTCTCAAGCGCAATTCTGGTGTTTTATATGTAAAAAATTTGAAGGTCTCTGGCTACCTACTCCTAGAAATTACAGAGTTATCCTACCTAGAGTACGAAGAGGATCTTTGCAACCAAAATGAAAGGGAGAGCGGATAAGTCTCCAAGGGAAAAGGTGTTTTCTCTCTTCCTCTCGTGATTCAGTGTGAGGAATCATGCGAATATGTGAAGCCCCAGCCTTCCACAGCCTCATGGATCAAGCCAAGTATGTGAGAATTTGTGATAGTTTCCAAAGGATAGAAATACCTACGTCAGTCGATGAAAGGCCTTTGCATGCCCAAGTTATGATAGAACCCTTCGAAAAATGGGCCCTCGATTTTGTAGGACCAATTTCACCCATGTCCTGTAGGAAGAAATATATTTTGGTTTGTACGAACTATGTCACCAAATGGATAGAGGAAAAATCTCTATTTAGGGCTACAGAGAAGTCTGTTGTTGAATTTATCTGTGAAGACATATTTACCCGCTTCGGTGTCCCTTGTGAAATTGTTACCAACCAAGGCACTTAGTTCACTTCCAAGCTCATGAAAGAGCTAACAAAGAAATATGGGATTAAACACCGTAAATCTTCTCCATACCACTCGCAAGCCAATGGTCAGGTAGAATCCACAAACAAAGTTCTGGAAGCCATATTGACCAAGACTGTTCAGTTACATCACCGGGATTGTGCTGATAGGCTCCCAGAGGCTTTGTGGGCATATCGGACTACCTAGAGAAATATCACTGGACATACCCCTTATGAGCTAGTGTACAGGAAACAAGTACTTTTACCTATAGAATTCCAAGTAAGGACCTTCCGTATTGCCGCAGAATTAGGATTGAACCTAGATGAGGCTCAAAAGAAACGAGCCCTACAACTAAATGAGTTGGATGAAATCAAACAAGATTCCATCCAACAGACGATATTAGTCCAAAACCAGAGGAGCAAGTGGCATGACAAGTTTATTAAGAAGAAACACTTCTAGCCTGGTGATTGGGATCTATTATTTGATTCCCGATTCAAAACCTTCAAAGGAAAACTCACCACCCGATGGTTGGGGCCTTACGAGGTAGACACTGTATATGACAATGGAGCTGTAAAAATTAAAACAATTGACAATGGACAAGTCTCCTTTGTGGTAAATGGACACCGACTTAAGTTTTATCATAAGCCTGTTTCTAGAGAAGATTTTATGCAGGTCATGTCAAATGATAAGGCATTGGCCTTAGTAGATGGGAAAGTCCCCCCTTGTTCTTGAAATTTTTTCTGAATTTCCTACTATACATATGTAAATAGTTTTTGAATTTTGTTAATAAGGCAACTCTAGAGGTTTCTGTAAGTAATTATTTCACCAGAGCACACAATTTCAAGTATCTTTCTTCAAAACATTGTTATACTTGAATTTTGTGTCTATTAAAGCATCAAATGAATATTGACTTACTGTAATTAGCCATATTTTGTCAAAATTCTCATTTTTTAGGCATTCTAAAGCAGTTGCTCTTGAAACACTTCACCACTATATAAAGAAGTGATACCATAACTATCAAGCCTAGAGGTCTCTCGTATAGTTTTTCAAAGAAACCTGAGTAAGTGAGTCAAGTTTCTTTATCAAAGAGTAACAAGGAAGTCTGATTAGCAGTTAGTCATGGAAACATCACAATAACTACAAAGGAAGAAAGTGAGTTGAGCCTAGAGATACCTTTTTGTTCTTTCTCAATGGTACCATCCACTACACACTAAATATCTTGATTATATCATATCTTTAGATAGGCCACATCTGCTTAAGTACCCCTTACATTGGGACAATCACTAAGTAATATAACGAAAAGTCATCCTCTAACATAAATACCATCCCAATTAAAAAAAATAAATAAAAAGTTGTTTCAGAGTTGTTCCCCCATCTTCTTGCATAAAAAATCTTATACTAAAATCTTAAAATATGGAGGGCCAGTCTCTGAGGGTTTAAGAGGCTAACTCATCGGGATACTGAACAGGTCTACTGGCAGTGGGTACCAGCCTGTGGTATGACTAGGTAAACTCGTCAGAGTACTGAATAGGCTTGTTGGTAGTGGGGCATTCTACCAAGTGAGGATGATAATCTGACAAAAATAAATCATAAATTTAAACTTGTCTTGATGTACGATATTACTTGCAGACAAAATTGACATGGAGTATGTGTGGTTTAGCTAAGGTTAATGAATCTCATAAACTTGCCATTTGGGAAATAACTCTAAGACTATCTTGAAACTCTCTTGCCTATCTCTTCTTATCTATATATAAGATCTCTTATCCTATAGGTGGGGCCATCTTCTAACTATCTCGTCAGACCAAGATATGAAATTTCATCTTTACACTTGACATACTATAAATCTTCAGCTATTGGGGGATAATGACTAGTTTCCTATACTTTTGATTGTGAGGTGTCACAAAACTTAGGTGTGGGGGAGGGGTTCATGAGTTGACAAATGATCATTTCCTAGAGAAGTAGTCTTTGCAAGATTTTTTGTATTATTTCTATGATACAGATTATTACAGTGATAGTCATGTTATTTTTGAAATGCTTAAACTCTTATGTGCTATAAATTACTGAACACGTACTTAACAGACCACTCTTTATCGGTTTATCATTTCATTATAATATGCATATTATAGGTTTGACAATACAATTTATGCTTGCTATAACTTGTTCACTATAGGTTTTTGAAATTATATGTCATATGCAAGAAGAATGAGTGATCATGGAGCATTCTTCTTTTGCTCATTAACCATTGTGGTTGTCAAAAACACTTTAAATTTGTGGGCTACCCATTATAAGAGGTGAAAATGCACTTAACACAGAGGTATCAGATGAAGTACCGTATGAGGTACCAGATGAAGTGTTGTATGAGGTTCCATGTGAATTACACACCAGTAACTATCCTAGATTCCAGGTAACCAGAATTCACTTACATTCAATTAAATTGGTTACAAACATTCATTAAAATATGCTTCATATGTTTATGATCAAATGTCCATGTTAAAAGACTTGGACATTGATCTAAATACACACCATTACATTGCCCCAAAGCTTGCCATCGAATTCTAATTTCTCACACATGACAGCTCGTGTGCACATGTGTGCAACGTATTCCACCTTAAGTGCATCCAAAATCAGGCTAGGCACTCTATTATCTCATTTTCCCTTGCCATTTGCTCTCCTCCGCGTTAAGAAATCATGTCCAACCTCTTCCACCTCTTCCTATATTCAAAATGCATTTGGCATGTGCTAAATCCGTGCCACTGCTTGGATCGATTATGACCTTACTTGGTGAATTCCACCTCTGTCACAATGCCCAGGAGATACGAACCCTCCTCCTATGCAGACTTGTTTTCCATTCCCAAATTTGTACAGTGCAAGGAAGTGTTTTTGCATGCTGGCTGGGGGCCATTTCTGTCTATCTTCCAGGGCCATGACGATGACCTCTCTATGCAATTTGTAGTTGGTTTCGATGGTAAGACAACACATGTAGGGTCTCTCACCTTTGAAGTCACAGAAGAGTCCATTGCTACTGCAACAAAGCTCCCAAGAATGGGAGATAGATGGTTCAAAAACCACCAATTGTCGCGCTCAAGTTACAATAGGGTGTTTAAGCCCGAATTCGAGAGCATTTTAGGAGAAAAAGGGTATGCTAAGGAGTGGATAAAGGAAGAATTGGTCAATCCCCTCATCGCCATCACAAGGTTAATTACATGTGAAGGTAGATACTCTACTTTCAAAGCTTGTTATTTTAGATTGCTAGCTCATTTTCTATTCAACAAACCTTTGAACTTCCCCTTCTATTTTCTCAAAATATTGGAGAAGATGTCCTCTCAAGTGAGGAAAAATGGGACTAATCCCCACAACAGTCCCTTCCACCATGACTTGATCAAGCTCCTTGTTCTAGTCGAGTTAGAGAAACAGGGGAAAAATTGGGATGCCTTTACCTACCAATTTGCAAACCCTCACTTAACAGTTAAGATAAAAAAAAAGCCACTTAGCCTAAAAACTATCTCTCCATCCAAGCCTCGCTCTCCAAGAACCCCAAAATCCCTTACACAAACCTTCTCTTTCCTAGAACAATACCAAAAGCTTGTTGATATCCCTACTTCTTCATCGGGTAAAAAGACTGCAATATACCAGATATATAAAATATGCAGAACAGAAGCGAAATGCTCGAAATAACAGAATAACAGTAAAATATCCAGCATAATCTTCACAATACACAGAAATGATATACGAAATAGCAACAGAAATAACACTTGAACAGAAATAGCACTTGATTCAGATAGCAATGTTCACAGGCCTCTACGAGGGGGCAACCTCCAATCGAACAGCGCTATGTTACAATAATATCCCAGCTAGGGTTCTCATACCCTCGAATCCTATTTATACTAAAAAGAAGCATCTAGAGGAAGATCCTTCTAGAAGTGGAAGCTTCTATTAGGTCTTCTTACATCCGCCTAATTCTCTTTTATTGAAAGGTCTTATTAATATTGACCTTTATTAC
>ML778000.1:763201-811555 GCA_009831015.1 Picea engelmannii | reverse complement strand
CACTACCACTCGAAGGGGTACCAACAGGGGTTACAAGGGTGGCCAACAAACGTGCGCTTAAGAACCACTTGTATTTCCTGCGTGTATGAATCCCTCAACCGCGGTTTTATGCGCTTAATGACAGATCTATGTGGCTTAAAGACGCCGAAATACGTCTCTACCTTGAAAAAAAAAATTACCCACAATTTCTGCCAAGGAAAGTGCTCTGATACCACTTGCAAGATACCAGATATATAAAATATGCAGAACAGAAGCGAAATGCTAGAAATAACAGAATAACAGTAAAATATCCAACATAATATTCACAATACACATAAATGATATACGAAATAGCAACAGAAATAGCACTTGAACAGAAATAGCACTTGATTCAGATAGCAATGTTCACAGGCCTCTTCGAGGGGGCAACCTATATATACTAAAAAGAATCATCTAGAGGAATATCCTTCTAGAAGCGGAAGCTTCTATTAGGTCTTCTTACATCCGCCTAATTCTCTTTTATTGAAAGGTCTTATTAATATTGACCTTTATTACATCCGAATACATTAATCTACCCATGTGCGGGTTAGGACCTTAACAAAGACCAAGAGCAAAGACCAAAAGAAGACCATTTTTTACCACCCTGTGCCTTCACTCTCTCTTGATCCTACACCTAAAAATCTCCAAGAAGTAATGCAGCAAGACTTTCCCATCATTCCTACAAACAAGAGGGGAGCCAGATGATTTGGTAAGGGACCCTTTCATAAGAGTACCCGAAACACAAGAACCAAGCCTTATGCAAAACCTCCACCTGCTTCGGATCCCATCCAAGTGTCCTCCAACCTTGAGAGCCCTCATAAGAAACCTAGGGAAGTCTTTGTGAATGGATTAGATCCAATAAGAAAAATAAAATCATAACCTACCTCACCTTATCGATCTCCCATAACTCCTACTTCACCCATGCCCAATCTGGATCCTAAAACTGATAGATTGTCCACATCCCTCAAAGGATCTAAGCCTTCCTCAAGGATCACCGATTCTATCCCAACCATAGAGACGCTACAAAAAGAAAACCATCATCTTCTCCAATAGTTGGAAGAGACGAAGACAGTAGATGTACACCTTCATCATGAGAATGCAGTCCTTTAGGCAAAGGTCAACTCTCTTCAGCGGTTGGTTGATGAAATGACTAAATTTAACCGCAGCCTCAAAGCACAATTGAAGCAACAAAAGAGGAACAAGGCTAAGTCTACATAGCAAGAAGGATAGGATTCCAAACATGATCTTCCTCAGCAAGCCTAGTCACGAGGGATAACTTCTTTTTGTTTGCAGTGGGACCTGCAAAATCGTAAGTGTGGGGGTAATGTTGGGCCTGAGATATGATCATTTTTATGACGGTTATTATACATTTTTTCCACATGTACATATCCGTTTTTCATCCTTTAAAGGAGATTTTTGAAGAATTTCATGATAAAATGGTATGATCGCCATAAGGTATGTGTAATTCATGTTTAATGATTGAGTCAAGTATAATTCATCATGTTTAATGATTGAATCAAGTATAATTCATCATGTTTTATGATTTCTAAGACCTAATTCACATTTTTTGGTGTTACAGGGAAAAACACACCTCGTTTCTAGTTCCATCACTTGATCCAACACTCGTTCCGGCACTCGATCCGACACTCTGTCCGGCACTACGTATTGCACAAAAATGCAGGGCGATTTGGCGGTTAAGGTATTGGCAGCCAGTGACGGGAAAATCGGGCACGTGGGTTTTGTTTATCCTTGCCCCCTCCATCTACTGAGCTCCAAACAACTCAGTTCCAGTTGTCTGAAGAGGGCAATTATTGGCTCACTCCGTTTTATCAGTTAGGGCAACATTTATTGTAATTTGCCAAAGTTAGAAGTGGTTCAACCCTCCTGTGGTCGATCACTTGGTCTGTAAGCTTATAAATACTTCTAGGATTGTCATAGGATTTTTAAGCAAGTAGAAGAACCGTTGTATTGGAGACAAACTCGTTTTCCTCTGTTTTTGATATTTTACATTGCCAGAATTATGCGAGAACTACGTTTTCAAGTTTTGATGGTGAATTCACCTTGTTAATCTCGTGGTGTGCTCGTAGGAAGTAGCCATGACTTGTTGGGGGGCCCGCCAACAGTCTGGTGACTATCAGTGTGTTGTTTATGCAATTCTTAATTTAATTACTCTCTTTATTTTCCTGTACATGTATGTTTTTATTGTGCTAACTAGTTTGTTGTAGCTTAGTTGTTTTAATTGTTTTGCAAGTTAGAATGATAAGATGTTTTAGTATGCACTAATATTGTAGACTAGGAATAGACTTGCAAGTCTCTATACTAACCCCATGTGCATTTAGATGTTAGATTATTCTTTCTTTTATGATTTTATAGTCTAGCTTAAAACCGAGTTTAATTAGAATAGAACAGAGTTTGATTTGGACAGGGATTGATGGATAGATAGAGTTAATTTCAGCTTTTGATTATAGCTTGTTTACTTCAGTTTTATATAAGATTTCATTTAATTAGTTGTTGGTTAATATAGACTGTTAATTTACTTTTTAATATCATAGTTTAATTTTTGTTTTTAATTATTTCCTTATTGCAGTTTTGAATGGTTAGAGTAGACATAGCATAGTTTTATTTTACGTAATTTCCTTTCGTAGAATTAAAATGCAATTATATTTCTATGTTAAATAATGATGATCTTGTTATGTTGTTGATAGTTTATACATGAATATGTAGGGTATTTAACATTATTTTTGTCATGGCTAAATTCTCATTGGATTGTTTAATTCATACATTTTTCCATTGAGATTAGTGTTGAGCTTATATCATTGGAATTGTCTTTTGTTTTCAAATGCCGTCGAGATATTATCCAACAATGAATACATTCACACAACCACCGGTATTATATTTGAATTGTCATAGGTTAAAGAATAGTTTTCTTGCTTTCATAGATATAGTTTCTTTCTTTCATAGCTTAGAAAATAGTTTTGTTGCTGCTGTAGGATAGATAGACTTTGCTTTGATAGATTAGATAGTAGTTTGCTTATCATAGATTAATAATTAGTTGTTAATATTTCTTGCTTTCAATAGAATAGATTTCCTTTCATGCATTGCATTGAGAATTTAGTCCAGTTGCCTCTTAGATTTCCTTTCACACATTAGAAATAGTTTTGCATTAGGCATTTAGTCCACTTGCCTCTTAGGCTAGATAGTTGTTCAATGAGAAGTTTTTTCTTGCAGTATTTATTTGTATTTGCTTACCCTTCTATTTTCTTTAATAGGTTAGATAGTTGTTTTTGCTTGCTTGCTTATTTTCTTTAGTAGGTTAAATAGTTGTTTTTGCTTACTTGTCTATTTTCTTTAGTAGGTTAGTTAGGTGTATTTTCTTATTTATTTTCCTTCATAGGATAGTTGCTCATTGAATGTAGGTTGGCAAGTTAAAATAGTTTTCTTTTGTTATTTTCTTATTATGCTTAGTAGTTTTGTTTTGCTTGCTTTACATAGAGTTTTCATTTGTTTTCTTAGGAACTATCCATTGACCCTTGGCCCAAAAGTACTTAGGTTACCTATTTTCATTTTTCTTAGTAGGGTTTTCTCATTAGATATCTTTGCTTGAGTAGATTAGCCTTAGATAGTTGCCTTCCTTAGTTAGACTATACTCCTACCTGCCTTCTACCTTTGACATATATTTTTCTACAACTCTAAGTTTACTTACCCTGGGTTGACAATTTAATTAAGGGTTTTTATTGTGTTTTTAGTGCATATAGAACACCCATTAGGAATATATTTCCTTCTCCATATTGTGGTTGACATAGAGACATATTCATTCATATATCTACAATCCCGCGATTTGTGTCCAAGATAATTACATTTGTAGCATACAATATTTTTTTCCATCAACGGGGAAAATGAATTATAACTTTTGTTGACAAATCCATGACTATTTCCATATATTCTATTTACACCATTCATGTTTCTTGTGTATTTGTTCCTTTCATTGATTCTGCAATTAATTTCCTTATGTCCAAAATTTTTTCAAGTATAACAATGACCAAGAAATAAATTTTGATACCTTGGAGTAAGTGGTGTTCTTTGTGATGTAGTCCATTTGGGTTCATGATCTACTCTTATGTAGTTTCCTTCATACTGATTGAAGCTTCTTTGATTCCTGAAGGTAGGAGGTCTTATTGGATATTCATCTCTTTTGTAATCATTCCTTCTTTCTGGTATCCTGGTCCACTTCTCATCAATTGTCTGTGTAGCTCTTTCTTCAACCTTCTTGTTTGTATTTGCATCTTCTTTGTATGAAGTTTCATCCATCCATACAATATGTGTTAATTCTTTTGGCACTTGAGAGTTTCTTAAGATCTTCCTCAATGAGACAACTTCTTGTTCAAGTTTCTCACAATCTTCTTCTTTCTTCATCATTTGGACCTTCTTTACTTCTCCTATTCTTCTTGCTTCTTCGAGTAGATTTTTCAAGGAAATGGTTTCTTCTCTTAGTTTCTCAAAGTATTCTAATTGTTTCTTCAAGCTTACAACTGTCTTTTCATAACTACCCAATTCACTTCTCAGTTTCTACATGTGTCTTTGAGCTTGCTATTTTCAATATCAACATGCTTCAACTTTTTAAGATTCTCATCTTCTTGTTGAATCATTTCTTCTTCCTAATTTTCTTCTTATTCATTGGAATTTTCTTCTTTAGTGTCATCTCTTTCAATCCTTGGATGAGGACATTCAAATTCAATATGTCCTACTCCTTCACAATTAAAGCAAAAGAATTGACCTCTATTTTCTTCTTTGAAATCTGAGATGTTGTAATTTGCTTCAACTTCTTCTTCTTATTCTTCTGCTTCTTCCCTTGCATAAAGGTATTGTAGCTTGTCCCAAATCTCTTTTACTGATGCACATGATCCCACCTTGGATTTTATTGAATCTGTCAATCCATCCAGGATGGTATCTATTGCTAATTTGTTGTTCCTTTTTGCTTCCTTCTGAGCTGCAGTCTTTGGTTTCTTCAAAGAATTGTATCCTGAAGCAACTGAGAACCAAACATCCACCCCAAGATATTTCAAGTAAGTTTCCATTCTATTACTCCAGTATTCAAAATTACTTCCATCAAATGGTGGAATCCCATTTGGAATTTTGTCTTCCAATTATGCATAGGATCTTCCTTCTAGTGATTAAACTGTACTAAAGGTAACCTGCTCTCATACCAATTGTTGATACTGAGAGGAGGGTGAATCAGTATCAAGTACAATTTAAAACCTTTTTCAACTTATACCTAAACCATTCAATTATATCCAATGAACAATGAACAATAATATAAGAGTTACACCAATACACCACAATACACCATGCACAATATATGAGAAATAATCAATAGTTATTGTTCAAGGGAAGTAATGACTTCCAAAGGTAGCTACAACATCCAAATGTAAAGGGAGGGATAAACCTCCAAGAGGAAGATACAATCCTCCAATATAAAGAGAGATTTGAACTTTCCATCCTTGTCCCTTCCTTCTACCCAAGAATATATGAGATATAACAAAACTTCACATTAAATCATCACCATCAACCAACCATCACATAGAACCTGATAATGCTTCCTGAGACTTCTTCAATTTCTCCAATTCTTCAATTCTTGGAATACTCTGATCATGTAGATAATATTACTCAATTTATTCTATGGAACTTCTCCAAGTTTCACTCCTTTAATCCTCCCCAAAAAGAAGTTATAGAGAGAATGGTAGACCTTGTTCAATTCTGGTTTATTCAGGAGACCGAACTTGTACAGAATTCCCCGTGCTCAATATTTAACATCAGATTCTAAACATCACACACAAAAAACTACAGTCCATACTCTTTCCAATGAAATTTTTCCCACTTCATTTGGATTCTCTATGAACAAGTTATTACTAATTTACCCAGAACACCTGTTTATTGACTAGCTTCAGGACTGGTCAAAAACCTTATCTTCCACAGAGTGTATCTCCATAATTGTAGCAAATCAAGAGCTAAAACTTTTACCATAGGTACCTTGATATGTATTCTCAATACCATAGAAATTTCACCATCTTAATCGTTCTAGAAAAAAAGTTGTAGCGAAAATGGTAAGATGACCTGAAAATAACATACCTTAGAACACATCACCAAAAGACTTCATCCTCCCTTGAAATCCGGCCTTCTTTACTTCTGATTTCCTCTAAATGTATCATGATATTTATTTATACCACATATCAAATGAATGTATCATGATATTTATTTATACCATTTATGTCACTTCCTTTTAACATTAGGGCCGACCTAACACTTTCTTATTTTGTAATTCTTTTCTTTAATTATCTCTAGGGCTTACATGTACTTCCTTCTTCAATTCACTTTGTCATCTTCAAAAATTCATTTCTCCTCAACCATGAGGATCCATGTGACATGCCACATACCACCGGAAACAACATGATGTATACTATCCATCCATGGGTCTTGTATCTACATGTGCATTTTCCTTCATGTCCAAATACCTTCATCAATCTTGTGGTCCAAAACCCATGACTAGGGTTGACATCAATGAAAACAACCAATCTTCCAACATGTGATACCTGGAGAAGGCATTCACTGTGGATCCAACGAAGGTGGAGGCTATTTTGGAATGGTCTGCACCGACGAACGTCCTAGAATTACATGGATTCATGGGTTTATTGGGATATTATCGATGATTCATCGAAGGTTTTTCAAAGAAAGAAAATCTGATTACGGAATTGTAGAAGAAAAACAAGAATTTGTATGGACCATAAAATGTGCGGAAGCATTTCGAAGGCTCAGGGAGTTGTTGATGACAACGTTGATACTAAAAGTCTGTTACATGGATGAGAACTTCTTGGTATGCACATACGCATCCAAGGAAGGATTATGTAGAGCACTGATGCAAGGTGGTCGAGTGATCACTTATGTCTCAAGAAAATTGAGAAGGCATGAGGAGAGATATGCAATGTGTATTGGGGAGAGGCTGGCCCTTAGGCATGCCTGTAAAATGTGGAGACACTATCCGACTGGACGAAATTTCAAAAAAAAAAAAATATAGCAATGGTTATGAAAATGACTTGAATGCGCAACAAAAGCATTGGTTAGAATTACATAGCCATTACGTTTTGAGATTAAGTACATAAATTGATCGTTGTACAGAAGGCACATGATTTGAGTTGGACACCTCACATGTTTTCGGTGATACATCTTCAAACGAATCTTGAAAATATATTCTAAGTACAACATGATGATGACTAGTATAAGGAGGTTAGGGAAAACATCAGATGAGACACCATGTTGGTGCCAAAGTTTGAGGGATTTATTGTGGACAATGATGGATTAATGAGATATAATAATTGGATCTATGTACCACCCAACGATGATTTGAGAAGTTGATCTTGAACGAAGCTCATAGAGCTATGTACATGGCTCATCCAGGAGTCATGAAGACGAGGGCGGACCTTAAACCCTTATTCTTCTGGAAAGGAATGAAGGCGGACATAGTCAACTACGTGGCGTGATGTCTAGAAGGTCATCAAATGAAGGTTGAAAAGAGACACCCGGCATGATTACTACAACCACATGCTATTCTAGAATCTAAATGGGAGGTCATTTCGATGTAATTCATTTTTGGATTGCCACTGATGGAAATGAGGCATGACTCAATTTTCGTGGTAGTATACTGTAACAATCCTTTCGTTATGAAAAAAGTGAAGCAAAAGGGTGATTTTTTGTTTTTAAGAACATGACGACAAAAACGATTATGACTAAACAATAGATCAGACTGTGAGCACCATGCCTGCAAAACAGGAAACAAACCACTATGACTCCACATGAGGGCATAAGGGCAACTGGGTGAAACAAGCGTAAACATCAAGGAGGAATGACTAGCCGCCTGACACAAACATGACCATGCCTACAAGCTAAGGGACAACATCCCCATCCTGACACAATGGCCTCGACGGCGAGATAACTAGAACCTCAATAGCATGCAACCAAACGCATGAAGGCATTCGTCCCAACCACTGATAGCAAATTTACAATGAACAAATGCTCACAACGGGAAGCCCAAACTCCGAACAAGTTATTAATCGCCTCCATCCACTAGGGCGCACAAGGATCCCCTCAACAGGAGTCAAGTCATCACCAGGTGATAGGTGTGGCAACATCTGTGGCGCAACAACATGACTGGACCCCTAGCGCAAGATAAAATCAACACTTTAGTAGATCAACTTAACCATCCAACACATGACGATTAACACTAGCACCCAACCGACCAGTCAACAAGATGACTATGACCTTCATACGACCCAAAGTTTCCTTGTGCAACCATCCAATTGTACCTAAAGAAAGATTATTATTAAGCCTTAGTTCGTTGCAAATATATTCTGATTCCCAAAGTTAGATAAGTAAAATTGCGTCCCTTTAAAACTGAACTAAATTGTTATCTCAAGGAGTTGCTATCCTTTAAGACTTGACCATTACACGAAAGGTTTTTATGCAACTAAACGCCAAGTTAATTACATAACAAAAATTGATTACAAGTGGATGTGGTGACTTATCAATCCCTTGTATTGTTGGCGTATAAGCCATGTTGTCACCTAAATCACAATTTAACAATAAAAGAAAAGATGAGGTATATACTATAATCATTGTCTAAATAAGGTGTTGTTGAATCCTAAAAAAATGTTATCGACCATTCATTTGTCGACAAAGGTGGGCTTTCGCCTGCGTAAAGAAAATATAAAAAATATTAATGTTGTCCAAAATTTTACTGAGTAAATTATACAATTACAACTAAGAATGACACTTTACAATGTCAGACTGTCTATTACATTGGCATTTAGAAGGTTGTCAAGATGCTACCAAACAGTAAATCATGATCAACAATAATTTGTTGTTGGAATGAAAAATAGTTGTCTATCAGTTGCGATTGTTGAGTTTAAATTCTGAAATGTTTGAGTGTAGGGATAGTTACAGTGATACTGAAATTATTAATTCTCTATTATTATAATGAAATCATGAATCACTGACATTTAAATAGCTATCTTTTAAATGTGAGTTGTTGTCCTATAAAACTGAAAATATAAGGAAATCACTATCTATGACACAGATCAGAACAAAAATAAAGGTGCATATCGTCTAGGCAGTCTGCAACTATAGCTGCCTGCATACGATTTGTTGTAAAACTCATTAATTCCATAAAAATTGCTTACTGTCAGGCTTATCGCTGACTAAAAACAAAGGATGAAATTAGGGAGATCGCTGGCATAAAGAGACGGTCCCTACAATAATCTCTCTACCATAAGAACAAGATACTTACCAAACACCAGAAATTCGTTGTACTCACACAAGGGTCACTGTCATTCGTTGTACTCACACAAGGGTCGTTGTCATTGAGTTCCCTTTTGATAACATTTAGAATCATCATTATACCCAAATGTTTAGCACCCCAATAATCTATATGTTCTACTACATGTATTTGAATAAAAAAGGGACAAAATTGTAGAAATACTCATTCGGGTAAGGAATTTGACATTGAAGGTAAACGTCAAATTCATGAGCCATGCTGGAATCTCTGAATACATTAGCCATTTCATCAATCACTGGCAATGGCAACCATTTTTTTTTTTTATTATTCAGCGACAATTAACGAAGCTTGTTTATGTTCGTTGAAGCAATTTTGTACTTGACAGAGGTATGCTCCCTTGCACAGTTTGTCTGCACTGCCATTCTTTTGAGATTGGAAACTCTTCTAGTTTCTCTCTGCAAAATTCGTTACTACCCAGTTCATCACTTACCGTCAGAGTCCGAGAAAACCTAGACTAGGTTGTCACAACTTGTGTTGGGTACATAATAACCAGCTTAACCGAGTTTTTTCTACTCTAAAGTGTTGATGTTACAACTCTACCTTTAATAAAATTCTCTATTTTTAATATATTTGTGTGTTATTGGACTGGTTTGGAATATCATACAAGTCTCAACACACTATTATCGTCTTCGTCCATTCTTTCTCTCTGTAGTTTATCACAATTGAATCTAAGTATGTTGTAATTTATAGTACTAAAAGAATATAGTCGCATTTAATATTTTCTAGTTACTCATTAAGATTCAAGCAACAACTCTTTTCCATCGCAATTGGACCCTTTTTAAAAAGACATCTGAAATCCAATACATAAAGGTTTCACCAATTTATAAGAGTCTGAATCTAAGTCTATCGTGATATAGAGTGAAAGAAGATAGTTGACTGGTTGGGAAAAGCCTACAAGTCCTAACACACAATCAATAAAACAAACACTGAGTTAAGTTGCAGGGAGGGATCACAACGTAGATTCAAGTTTCCAGCAATGTAAAAATGCAGAGTTGATTTATCCAGCAAAAATGCAGAGTTAAATTTATCCAACAATATATAAAAATGCAGAGAATACCAAACACAGTCTTCATATGCCAAGAACGATGAAGACACGGAGATGATATAACATGCATAGATCGAGGCAAGGTGGAGATCAATGCAGAGATAAGAAGGGGTAAACACATCATTCACTCATCATCCACGCATAGAAAAGTAGGTCGTTGAGATCCATAGGTTTATTAACGCCGAAGCGACGACCGTAGATCAGGCTCTTGGCCGATTGCTCAGGCGCAGACTGATGAGCTAGGGATGAAGGCAAAAGTAAACCGCAATTATCGTAATCAATAAACCTTAGGATGGTCAATACATGCAGGGATCGAAGGCCATGGAAAATCAATCAACATCAAGCAAGGCTATGGGAAAAATTCAGTCATCAACTAGAACGCTAAGACTATCATATTCTTTACTTGATTAAGCATACAAAACTGAAAGCATAAATCATACTAACAATCTATCATGTAGAAATAAAGGAAGCGTATCGTTTCCCAATCGCCCGCTCTGAGTTTATGTCTTACGCGCTCCGTGCAACTCCTGCTTGCTGATCGATGAGACTTCACTGGTACCTCCCAACCAATGCTAGGGGTACTCTTCTTCCCCCTTATCCCCCTGAGCCACAAAGGGTCCACACACACTAACCAAAGAATTAGCTAGCTCCCATCTTGCCTCGCAAGGCCAAGCTACCACTCTTCACCGAGCTAGGTATCCCAACTCCCACAAGCTAAGTCAGTCAAGTATAAATTTCTGTAGCGTAACGTTACGCAAACAGAATACATCCATCATCCTTCTCCTCCCTCCATTTTATAGAGTTTTGAGTCCCTTACATTCCCAAAATCCCAATTAATTTTATGTTTAATTACTTTAATTCAAAACAAATCCTCCCCATACATGTGTCACCTATCCCCTTCATTCCTCCATAAATTAATTTCATTAATTAATTAATTACCCTTATTTTCCTCACTCACCTAAAGGCACTCCTATAATCACTCCTAGGTGTCTCCATATCCCTTTACAAGTTTTAATGACTTTCCCCCTTATTAATTTATTAGTTTAGTTTAAATTAGAAAGTTCTTAAATGCTAGATACCTTACTAAGTTAGACTATTTGTTTTTTCCTTGTGTTTCCCCCTTTCTTTTTATGTTTCCTTCTTTTTCCTAGTTTCCTAATTATTTTAGATTTCCCTCTTTCCCTTTTTAATTTAAACTCAAAAAGGCATGTGCAGAAACTTACCGTTTTTCCCTTTTTCTTTTTAATGAACAATTGTTTTTAATTAGCATAATATAGTAAAACAATTATTTCCCCTTTTAAATTTTATCCCAAAATATTTTTATAAATCAATTTAATTGCTTACCCCCTTCTTGTCACAAGATTAATGAAGATTATCATTATTATTTATTTTCTTTGTATATATATATATATATATATATATATATATATATATATTAAATAAATAAATAGATAAAATTTTATCACAAGTATAATTTAGACCTAGACTTTATTTTCCTAGGCTGGGCGACATTTTATTAGGGTAAAAGTTTTAAATCTTCCTTAACAAGTTATTCGTCCTAAATCCATCTAGGTTTATCCAATTATTAAACAACAACGTGACGTTCCCTTCAAGATGCTCTAGGTGCTCCAAGGGTGCCACTCGCCTCTTTCTGTTTCTCTTGTGTGACGTGCCCTTCAGGATGCACTACGTGCTCCAAGGGTGCTACTCGTCTCTTTCCATTTTTCTTGTGCGATGTGCCCTTTAGGATGCACCACGTGCTCCAAGGTTGCCACTCACCTCTTGAATAACTTGGTAGACATCAAAAACCCCTGGAGTCAATACTCTGCCATGTGATCTTGTGGGAGACTAAGGGCCTCTAAGGAATAATTCCCCTACCTTATTGCGCGCCCCTTAGAATCTTCGTGAGTGACTGTCGCTGTCGGCCCTCATGGCATCGTGGGTCTTCTCGAAATAGGTATTTGTTAACCTACAGTTCGAGCCACAATGGGAGTGCTAGTAGGTTGTGGCAGGGCTACTGTCCACACCTCTCCCTCAACGTCTTTGGTAGTCGTGTGTGACCCCTCTACTCCACATGTGAGTTTGGTCAGCAAGCTATCATCAGCCTGCATCATCAATGAATCATGTCAGAAATATATCCATAATCATATCATCTAATAAGATGCACTAATATCACATATAAAACAATCAAACCCCAACAGTTCACTCCCTGACTCGATCCAGAGTCCAAGGGGTTCCATCGATGCCTCTACATCCTCGAGGTCCAAAATCCTGCACACTCAATAAAACCAAGTCAATAGCACATGTCTAAGTCAATGCATCGAAACAACATGTCATCAAACCATAACGCCTCATAATCAAATCAACAGTTAATAGTATAATAATCCAAATCACTTGTGAGCAAGTGTCCTCAAGGATAAGTTCGCTCAGTGTGCGCAAGAGAAGGATGTGGAAAACAATAGATTAATGAGATATAATAACTGGATCTATGTACCACCCAATGATGATTTGAGAAGTTGATATTGAACGAAGCTCATAGATCTATGTACATGGCTCATCCAGGAGTCATGAAGATGAGGGTGGACCTTAAACCCTTATTCTTCTGGAAAGGAATGAAGGCGGACATAGTCAACTACGTGGTGTGATGTCTAGAAGGTCATCAAATGAAGGATGAAAATAGACACCCGACATGATTACTACAACCACATGCTATTCTAGAATCTAAATGGGAGGTCATTTTGATGTAATTCATTGTTGGATTGCCACTGACATAAATGAGGCATGACTCAATTTTCGTGGTAGTATACACTCTAACAAAGATTTCACATTTTATCCTGGTACGTACAACGTATTAGGCGCCAAACATAGCTAGATTCTATATTAGCGAGATTGGGAGATTGCCTAGCATGCCTAAAAGAATCATATTCGATATAGGATCTATGTTTACCGAACGATTTTGGACTGTTTTCCAAGAGGTCTTGGAAACCCAACTTAACTTTAGTACCACATATCACCCAGAGACAGACGGGCATACATAATGAATAAACCAATTCTTGAAAGATATGTTATGTATGTACGTTATGGACCAACATAAGCATTGGGAGGATTTCTTGCCACTGGTAGAGTTGGAATTCAACAACGGATATCAAACAACCATTAAGATGGTGCAATTTGAGTTTCTTATGGGTGACTGTGTTAGATACCTTTGATTTGGGATCAACTCAAGGATGGGTCCTGGTAGGACTGGAAGTGATCCAAGAATTGGATGAACAAATACAAATGATACGAAAAAGGGATGGAAAAAGCACAAGATCAACATAAGGGTTTGTCAATGAGCATCTTGTTAACTATAATTATTAAGTAGGCCTATTGGCTAGCCATGCCTCATTCTTTGAGTCATTGCACAATGTTTTCCTTGTATTTGTTGCGACATTACGCCAGTGATCCTACGCATGTGATTGACTTGAGTTCATTACGGGTGTCGGACGAGGGTTCTCTCACAGTAGAGCCAATTCGCATTATGGACCATCACATTTCGAAAACTATGACATAGAACAGTAGATCAAGTCAAGGTCCAGTGGAAAAATTATAGTCCACACTCAACTACCTGGGAGGATGCATATGATATGCGTCAACAGTTTCCATTTTTTTTTGATAGCCAAGCATTAAGATCTTGTCAGATAATTTATTCTCTGCACTTATACACTGTGAAAATTCAGGACGAAGTTTGAAACAAGAGGGGGTGTATGTAACATCTCGCTCTTGTGCACACCTGATTTGACTTATTCTTTGAGGAAACTTGTGTGCAAGTGATCTGGTTCATTATATGATTTATTGTTTTTCTTATGGATTATGATGATGTTGTGGATATGATGATATGTTATTTGATTATATATGTGTCGACATGTGCTATTGACTGGTTTCTCCTGAGAGTGAAGGACTCTTGATATATTGAGGATGACGATGGAATCGATGTACCTCCTTGGACTCCGGATCGAGTCAGGGAGTGGACTCTTTATGGTTTGAGTATTTATATTATTGCATATGTGACATATGACTATAATATTATGATGTTGTTTATGGATCGCTGACATGTTTCATTGATGGATGAAGGATGAAAATAGCTTTCTAATTAGACTCACATTTGGAGTAAAGGGGTCATGCATGAAAACCAAAGATATTGAGAGAGAGGTGTGGCAGCAACCCTGCCACAACGTACTATCACTCCCATCATGGATCAGACTATAGGTTAATGATTACCTATTTCGAGAGAACCACAATTCAATGAGGGTAGATTGATATAGTCGCTCACGAAGATTCTAATGTGAACGCAATAAGGCAGGGTCCTTATTCCTTAGAGGCCCTTAGTCTCCCACAAGGTCACCCGATGGAGTATTGATTCCAAGGGTTGGAAAACTACCAAAATTAGTCATGAGGCGAGTGGCACCCTTGGAGAACGTAGTGTGTCTTGAAGGGAACATCGCATAAAAGAAACATGTATGAAGGCAAGTGGCATCCTTGGAGCACGTAGTGCATCCTAAAGGGCATGTCATGGTTGTAAACATAGGTGAGTCAATGAACCTAGGTTATTAGAAAACAATATCTTACCTTGACTTAGACGGCCTTAAAATAATTATGTATGAGTAAATTTTATAAGTATAACCTTCCCTTAACAAATTGCTAAACCTATTTGAATTTAAAGCCTAGGTCTAAGTAGGACATGAGGACTAAACATTAATTAAGAAAATAATAAAGGGGGGATGAAGAAAAATGGGGGGCAAAAATTAAATATAGAATTTAGAGGATTAAATTATTTAAAATATTATTTTTTGTTTATGTGCGAAACTTGCTAAATTCAAACTTAGACAAAAAAGGGAATTTAATTGCAAAAGGAATGTGGAACATAGAAGGAATATAGTATAGAGAACTTTCCTAAAATGAACTCAACTAAGTTTAATAAAGGCTTCGGTCATTAAGGGAATGTGAGGGAATAAAGGGACATCGAGGATCATTTTTAGGAACGCTTTTAGGTGGGTGAGGGAAATTGGAAATTTAATTTAATTAACTAAATGAAATTATGGTGCAACTAAGGGATCGGGTGACAAGTGTATGGGGAAGAATTTTGCCTAATCAATTTTTATTAAAACAAATTTAATGTGCAAATGGAAGTGTCACTAAGAAGAAATCTATAAAATAAATGGTAGATAAGGGTTATGGACAATGACTGGTATGCGTAAGGTTATGCTTCTGAATTTTTCTTGACTGATTTTTCTTGTGGGAGTTGGGATACCCAGCTAAAAAAGAGAGTGGTAGCTTGACCTTGCGAAGTGAGCTGGGAGCTAGATTTTTCTCTGGTCTTCTATGCATGGCCCCTTTGCGGCTCGGGGGGCTAACAGGGAAGAAGAGTACCCCTAGCATTGGCTAGGAGGTACCGATGAGGTCTTCACAGTTAGCAAGAATGGAGTTGGACAGATTGAAAGCACGAGGAAATGTTTTCGACTTCATTGCCTACGGTTACGGTACTCCTTGTTGAACTTGTAAATGTAATGTATTAAGTTTTTTGTATTTTTATTTGATTTCACAATGTTATAAGTGTTCATGTTTAGATATTTGGGGTAAATACATAGTTATTTATTATGGATCGAGAGTTTGTTGAGTTTTCCTCTGCCTTGGGTAGTCACTTGTTGGGAAAAACCCTTGTTCCCTGTGTTTTTTTTTATCGTCCCCACTTCTCCCTCTTAAGAGTTTATGAGTTGATTCCTAGTCTATGAGTTTCTTGGTTACTACCCAGTGTATTTGTTGTTGATTACTCTACCTTTCCTTTACTTGATTTCAATCAGCTAATTATTCAACCCTTATTGATTCTTACCTTTTTTCCTCTCAGCATTGTTCCCTCAATGCTCCACGATTTACTTTTATTTCCCCGCCTTAACAAGTTTATTTTTATGTGTTTTGGGAGATGAAGGCACTATGCCTTCCCCCTTTTCCCATAACTTGGTTGTAGCACCAATTGTATGCCTTCCCTAGACCTGAGATTCCCTTTGGATTTTTTTTACTCTATGTTCTCTTTTAGGTGGCCAGGCGTGGGTGCCTCTGTCTCACACCTTCACTCAACCCTAAGAAAAGTGTGAGTGCAAAACACATGCCCCCTCTTGTGCACTTTCAACACCCATCGTCTACTTACTTGTGCATGAATGGGTTCCTCATTTTTAGTGTGAAATATACACTTAATTAATGTGTAAGTTCAGATAGGAATTTCGAGCATCTCTATGTGTATTTGTCTAGTATGTCTACTTGGAGTGATAGGTAGTGGATAATTCATGAGTGGTCACATTTTAGGTGGAATGGAAGCATTTGAGTAATCTTGTACCTATTGGTCAGTTTAAATAGGGATCTCCACTAGTTCTCAACCACTAGGGGCACATCCATAGGGATCATGTTCACCTGTGCTTGTCCATAGGCATGTACACTCAACATATATTCTTTCCCACTGCATTACACAAAAGAGTCATCTAGAGTTTCTCATCAACTCTCTGCTCAGAGGAGGATAATACATCATCTTCATTTCTATCTCATGAAGATGCACCCAACACTTTGGGATTTCACACGCTCACCTTGTGCTCAACCACAAGAACGTCTAACTCTGCATATCTCATTTCTCAATGTGTTACACAGGAGAATCATCTAGAGTTCTTCTCAACTCTCTGTAAGGAGAAGGCCATCTCTACGTTCCATCTCTATCTCAGATAGGAACCACAAACCCCTCTCAGGGGCTCTCTCCCAGGTTTATGTCCTGGAGAATGTCTCACATAGCTGCAATCATCAACACATTTAAGCCCAATGAGAAATATGGTCTATGTTTTACTATATTGAGGGTACAATGTTGTTTAAATCACAGTTGGGCATGTCCTGGACTACGGTTAAGTGGAGATCATTGAGTAATGGAGTAGATTCCTTTCTTATGATTGAAATCACACTTGACAGTTATGCAAAGACTGCACTGAGCTATCCCAGTTTGTGAACTGAGTTGTCCCATGAGTGGCGATCGATAGCGGTAGAATGAATGCCTCTGTCCATGTGCTATTGTGAACTACATATCTATTGTTTTCATTAAGTGAGCTAACCACAAGGTGCCGAAGGAAATTGCATCTTCTCCGGTTTCTTAATCTAAATGATGTTGAGCTTAGCTCAAGAATGATACACTAGTTTTGGTGGGGGCAGTTAAATCTCTATAACGACTTGAAAAAGTGTTAGTTGGGTTGTGTTTAGATATCTCCTTAGGACCTTTCAATTTCAACGTATGGGATTGAATTTTTTTTATCATGTGAAACCTGTTATGATCCCAACTTGCTTTAGTGGGAGCACGTGTTGAACAATGACACATCATGACTTGTCTTCTCAGTTTCCTCTTTAGGCAATGTATCACAATAGTCTCCCTTATCCCAATTACAAGGTAACCCTACATTTTCCCAGAGAATTACTCCCTCCTAGCATAATTACTCTTCCTTCCTTTGTGGTTTCTTAGCCTTCTTCTCTGTGTTGCATAGGTGTGTGCCTCAATGCCTTGTTGGTCCTTACACAACATCTTATTCTCATTTCCACCTTTCAGGCTGCATCCCCACCCATTTTTATTCTCATTGCATTTATTTATTTTTATTACCTACGTTAACACTCAACATGTGTTGTCTTTGGGTCCGATTTTAATTTAGGCGCTTTTCTCTTTTGTTGGCTCTTGAAATTCTATGTTGAAGTTATGTTAGGAATCAATTGATCACCTTTACCATTATGTATTTAGGAAATAACTTTTCTCATGCCTTGCTGTAATTGGTCGTTAAGTCGGGTCTCTCTCTCTCTAGCTAACCCTTAAATACAAAAGCCTTCTACTCTCATTCATATGGTACCTTGCAAATTTTTTTTTTTCGTTGTCGTCTTAATATTTTTAAAGGTTTCCGATTGGATTAAATTAATGTGTTTAGGTTTAATGTCTATGGCTTCCCTTGTATTATTTATACTTTGATTCTTTTGAGTAAGTTATTTCTAAAGGAGACCTTAAGACAAATTCCTTAAATCTCTTTGCATAATTAAGTTTGGTTAGATTATAAAGTTATGTTTGATTATTAATGGCCTTCTCGCGTGCCTTGAATCATTGATATGTGAACGATAGATTAATTGTTATTCACAAACTTGCGCTTAGTTATTTCATATAATGTATGATAATTATTGATTCTTAGACTTCTTGCGCGATTGAATTTTAGGTAATCAATCGGGTTTTAGATTTCAGACTTCATGCGCAATGGAGTTTATGTCATAAATTGAGTTATAGATTTTAGACCTTTGCCCAATTGGATTTATCAATGAATAATGGATTAACAATGATTATTTGCACCCTTAAATTTATTGACAGATGATTGATGTAGATGTTAAACTTCTTGCGCATTTGGATTTTTGTTTAGATCTCAAACTTCTTGTGCCTTGACTTAAGGTTGAATGCACCCTTAAATTAATGCTTGTAATTTAATGCATCCAGAATTAAATGCTGACTTGATGAGTATGTAATTAATAATGATGTGAGATTGTCGAGTAGATATCTTGTTGTGCCATGAAATATTTGATGGTTATACTCTCGTGCAATGTTTGACAATTTATTATGTTATCTAGTAATGGGATCATGCGCGCATCATGGAATAATTGTAGTTTCAATGTTGATTTATTTGTTGGTTTAAGTGCATGTCTGGAGTAAAATAGATGTTTCCCTTGCACCTGGAAATAAAATAAAATTTTTCATTGTTCCCTCTTTTGTGTCCTTAGATGATTGATTAGAATTTAATTCTTTTATGCCTTGGAATTTTAAGTTACATGTGTTGGTTTTAGAATGCTATGGATCCTTGATGATATTTGGATGGCATGTCAATAATGTTGTTATGAATTTTGGGGTGCAGCTCCTAACGCAAAGAAAAAAAAATTACATGTTGTACTGTCACTTTTATTACCGTAACAATGGGTTCATTACAACATCGATGACATGAATTTGCATGTGCATTGACATATTTTCATAGTACCAGAAGAAATGAAAATCACTTTGAAACACCGAAAGACAAGGATATTGATTATCTGATAAGAAAGGACCCAATTACTTGTACTTGTTGCTATAGACTTAGAATCAATGCTTTGAAGAAATTGATATGTCATGACAAAATATTTTTCTGGAAAGTATCAAACAATTACTTTGTAATAGAGTTTTAGAATAGAGAAAGAAAGAATGAACATGGCTTGTTGTGGATAGAAGATGCACCCATATATGGAAAGAACAATGATTCATAAATCAAAATATTCTTAGAAAAGTACATAACATGTGACACAAATCATTTGCATCATGATGTTGCCAAATTTCATAAGCATTTCCATACAAGAAGCTATAAGAAACGAAAGAATTCACATTGTCGATATGACTTCCCTATGCCATCGATGAGAATGAAAATTATTCTTGAACCGATTGAGTTAGCAAACAAAGTTGTTGATGAAAAGTTAAAGATGTTGTTTTCATCACTAGACCAAAAAAACTATGAAAATTTAATTACTTTCGAAGAATTGTTGGTGGAAATGGGACTAGCAGAGGATGAGTACTTTCTCCTAATACAATGCACACTAAAAAAACCAACAATATTCCTAAAATGAAAACCTTCACATATTTGGAACAATATCTTTGCAAAAGACATGCCAAATTTTTGGAATGCAAACACAAATGCACAATTTGTTCTAAATGAATATGCCACAATTTCATATTGTAGTTCATATATGACTAAAGTTGAAAAATCTATGACAAACTCATTTAGAAGGATACACAAAGAACATGAAAAAATAAAAATTGATGCTATTCAAATGATACTTATGCTTGGGAATACAATGCCAAATCTTTAACAAATGTCCATGCAATAAGCAGTCCATATTGTGCTTAGTCTGCCACTGAATAACAATTCAAGATCATGTATCTTTATAAACACATCTCCCACAGATCAATGCACATTTGTCCTTAATCCAACATTATTTTGAAACAAGAACTTGACGAATTAGAAGATGCCATGTGCAACTCTATTATTGATTACTATATTGAACGACCACATACCATTAAGAATATCTTCTTTGTTGAATTTGTTTCTAAGTATAAAAAATATGGTACACACATATCGAAAAACAAAAAAACAAATGTGATATGATTCATCAAATATAACAAGTACATTGATTATGAAAAAAAGTGAATCAATATTAAAGCATAATTGGCTTACATGGGGAGTTGATTATTGTTTTCACGAAACTAGAATACAAGCCAATGAACCTAAGTTTTCATATGAAGTAAATCCAACTTGGGGAGATATGGAAAAAAATGATTGAACAGGTAGACATTGATCTTCTCGATTTTGATGGTACCTTGATGCAACAAGGAACACACACACTTGACTATGAACATTACGATTTACAACTATATATGCAATGTGTTGGAGGGAAAAGTAGCAAACGAACAATTGATCTTGGATTCCAAGTTGCTCAACACCCATTTTTTCTTGAAAATAATGAATATTACAGAACTAGAAAAATTTGAACATAGAAAAAAAAGAAATCGTCAAAGACATTGCACTAAATAAATTAAGGGACATACAGATTCCATTGTACTTGTTTCTTACCGGTGGACCAAGAACAAGGAAACCCATCACAACAAAAATGATATACCAAATGTTTATACGAATACACAATGAAAATAAGACAATTGATCCTTTGAAACCAAAGGGATTGATAGTCACATATATAGGTAAAGTTGCTTACAATGTAGGTGGAACAACAATCCATTTTTCATTTCTAATTCCTTTCAACAAGTCTGAGTTCGTTCCAATTAGCAGAAAAATGTCAGACATGTTGTAAAATATTTATCAAGAACTACAACTTGTCCTCATTGAGGAAGCTTCTCTAGTTAGAATCTGATTCCTATTTTTGATTGATAGTTGGATAAGAAGCATAAAACATGTAAAAACAAACTACTTTGGAAACATAGACATGGTATTTTTTGGTGATATTTATCAAGCACAACCCATACATGATTCATTGATATTTGAAAACCCTATGATGAACATGCAAAAAATAACATATGACTTTTGGAAAGATAGTGTCAAATTCTATGAATTGCACACTACAATGAGACAAACAAATGAAAAGTTTATTTTTATTTTGAATAGGATGCAAACAAATAGCGAAACAAGAGAATATGTAGAATATATCAACATGAATTGCATATGACTTGCTCCAAATCAACCAACATTCCCCTATCTTTTTTATAAAAACAAGGATGTTGCATTGCATAAAAGGTCTATGCTATTGCTTATGTATGGAAATGAGATTTTAATCAATGAAATTGATGAAGAGGGGGAAGACCATGGTGGTGTGAAACATCATTAACATACAATAAATTTTCAATCATAACATGTTCTAAAATTAGATTTTCTTGTTGAAATATATGCCTGCAACTACAATTCACATGATGGTATAATGAATGGTACAGATGGAATACTTAAAGCATACACTAAAAGATATAAGGATGATGTTTTATGGAAAAAGTTCTATGATCCCCATATTGGACATCGACATGACATGAAGTTATCTTACTTATATAGCAGAGAAATTTTTCTTGACTAAATACCCATATTGCACATAGTGAAACCAACATCAACAAAAGCAATGATAGGTCATTTGAAAATCCATAAACAATTTCTAGTTTAACTTGCATGTGCATGTACAATACATTGATCACAAGGGACAACCCTGGATAGTGTTTCATTTGATCCTACTAGGGTGCAAATACATGGATTGGATTATATAGCATTTTTGCGTGTAAGGAGCACATAGTCTTTGTATATTCTAAGTCCTTTGACTATGGACAACTTCAATGTTAAACAAAAAATAATATTTGAGATGAAATGTTTGCTCAATGATGCAAACTGGACTCTAGAGTATGAGTTACGATCCATGCAATTGGAGTCATGTATTTCAAATTTTTCACTAAACATGTGTAGTTTGCATGAAAATATCAATGACATAGCTAGTGACTATGATACAATGCAATCTGATATTTTGTGCATTCAAGAAACATATAGGACATTGATGATGCAAAATGAATAGTTTCAATGTTTCAATTGCCTCTCGAATTGCAATAAACATGGCATGATGATACTAGTAAAAAAAAATCTAACCATATTGGAACATATTTATTTTGAAGAACCAAATGTAGAGGTGCTTGTAGCAAGAGTAATATTCAAAGGATTTCATATTGTCATAATTAATATCTATGTATCCCCATATGCAATTCTGACCAACATAGTAAATGCAATTACAAAAGCATTGTGAAATTTACATTGCAACGAAATCATAGAGGTTATAGGAGACTTCAATATTGACATGTGTCAGTGTAATGGGAAAACAAAAAAAAATGTAGAGTTACATGTACAACCAAAACCTACATTTCTTATTGGACCAAAGAAAACATGTACACGAACATTAATTGATCATGTCTAGTCAAATTCGAAGAATGAACTATCATTTTTTTTTTTTATATAAAATACATATTGGATTTGTTATTCCCATTTTGTGGATAACTAAGGAGATTATGTCTCGAGGCCCTCAATTTACAGATATGGAGTGTCGAGAGACTACATGACTAGAAATATCCTTTTTCACATATGGAGACCCTTCTCAGCACCACATAGGTCGTATATTTTCAGATGGCATCCACCACACCAGCTAGCTTCTAGAAGGCACTAGACCTTGGTCCATGAGTTACAAGTCAGTACTATGGTGAGCATCATTTAAATATTTGAGGCATTTAAGTATGTTGTATTTTACATTGCTTTAGATTTCATGATATATGCTTGGACATTATGTATTTTTCCTTTCTTCACCTTGGTGGTTGAAATTGTGCCCTATTAAGTGGTCTTCCTTGGGGATGGGTTTGCTACTAGGAACTCCCTTGAAGAGCCATCGTACTGTTCCCAACCATACTTATCACTTTCCATCACTATTTCCCCCCATTTCCTTATCTATTGGGATTTTAGGGTGTATTGACCCAATAAGGAGTTGTCCCTCATTCTATGGTAAGAAGGAGTTGAAGGCCCATAGGGATTGATGTTGGGTAAAATATAAAATCATATGTATGAACCTTATATATGCTTCACCCAGGGATCACCCAAGAAAGAAATGAAACACTTATCTTTCAGAAAAGGGGAACCCACAAGAAATAATATTAAGAATGCTTAAAAAGGTTGGTTGGAGTATAGAAGGTCTCATCACGAGCCAACCTATCATGTCCATGAATCTCTAGTGGTATGACATTACCATCATCTGGTCACCAAGCTAGGGTAATGGCTCTGAGTTGCATGGTTGAGAGAAAGGGGGTATCATCATGAGCCAACCTTATTATTTCCACTAGGTATATGTGGGTGACACTGTCATTATATGGACACCACGCCAGGGCAGTGGCCTTCAACTTGTCCTTAAATTTATGAAAAAAAAAATAATGGAAAAATAATGGGCTTGGAAAATTTTCATTGAAAACAAAGGTATCACGCATGCTCTACAAACACACCCATGAATGATACACTACAACCTATTGTATGTCATGAATGCCATGACCATTGAGTCTTGACCCTTAACCACTTTAGTATCTTTACATGATGTATAGAGGGATCTCTTGGAAACTCTCCTTGACCTAGGGAAAGATCTACCTAATAGGACACCTTGTCAACCCTCCCATATTCAAGATTGACAAGTCCAATAATGTCTTTGAGATCTTAATTGTTTGACATAGTAATATTTAATTCACATTATTAGGTGGATTATTTATTGATTGGATTCACTTATAATGATTTTTTGACTTGATATCCTTGGAGGGTGTGTTTATTTCTCTTTGCATGACCTAGTTGGTGGAAAGTTTTGGAAGAATAAGCCTAGTTGGGGATTCCATGGGGTTTGAATCCCATAGGTGGATGCCAAGGGCCAACATGCCAAAGGAGAGAGATCAACTTTGAATGCCTATAAGATACTTGTATGACATAACCTATCCCCCACATGCCAAAATGTTTTCCTAAGAGAGGTAAAATTTCACCTTTAGAGGCATGTTGTCACCTGGTGGGGTTAGGGTTTGGTGGTGAGGTTGACATGCATTCACACAAGGATGTTTTGAGGGGATTGAGCCTTGATAATGAAGGAATTTGTTTGTATTCTTGACATGTGGCTTTGGGAATCCTTTCTACACTCCTCCATCACCAACAACCTTCTCCTAGTGCCAAAACATCCCCTAAAGGGGTGACGTCCTTATAACTAGAGATTTTATTTGTGCAAAAGTGAAATTAAAGTGAACTGTTTAATATTACTTTGTAAAAAGGGGAAATATTAGGGTTGTTGACCACTAGTCTTGTTTTTTACCCTTAATTATGTGGACAAACTATCTTAGTGAAATTTTGTATAAATAAGAGATCCTAAGATCTTATTTAAAACATAACTCTCCATTGTGAGAGGCTCTTGGACTGAAATTTTCGCTCTCTTTGGCTAGTTCTCTCTCTTGTGCTTTTGTTTATGGCTATTTCTTGGATTATTGGTTGATGAAAGTGATTTTCTCTAGCTTTTATGGTGGTTTGTCTTAGCTTTTTCCTTGAATTGGTAAGGTTTCTACATTGTTGCTATCATTTATTTTTTCAAGTCAAGGTTATTTGCTAGAGCTAGGTGGGAAGTATAAGGGAATACACCCCCAACTTAGCATCCATCACTTTATGTTTACATGCTACTAGTTTAACAGGGGTTTTCTAAGAGAATTATAATGGTATACACCCTCTTAGCCTAAACCATAGCTATAGATACTTGCCTTGGGGAGTAAGAGGATTTACACCCCCAAGGAGGTAGAACCTCTAGATATTTATTTGCTTGACTCCATCAACCCATTTTTTTAAAGGAACTAATCATTTACATATTGCATTGGAGAAATAAATTGTTTCCTTGGTAAACATGAAATTTTCAAGTTTTAAAGTTTTCTCTTTGGGATAGTGATCTTCATTCTTTGGGGATTATTCCTCCCTTAGGGCATCCTTTTTCTCCCACAAATTCTCATTTATGTACTAATTTGTTTCCTACATCCATTAGGCTATAGAAAACCCTAACCCTAACCACTAATATCTAACAAAATAACCCTAGAAATTCTCTCTAACTTCACTCACCTAACCTACCAATTAGGGTGTATCTTTTGGGATAATAATTGTTATCACTTAAATTTCGTCCACAAATGGTTAAAGAAATCCAGCATCGTCAAACAGTTATTAAGTCACCCATGGACCAAAATTACCACAAAAGCATTTCCAAAAGGTCCAAAACTATACAACTAGTGATAAAATTAAGGTGCGCTATGACTACACAGGGCGCATGCACACATGCGCCATCCAGAAACGCACTAAAAGCGCACATGTGTACGATGCACGACTGTGGTCACTAAAAGACGTGCACATCTAAGAACGGTGCATTTATGAGATTGGTCGACCTCCCACCCACTTCTGGTTCAACTTCCAAGTTGATTTGACACCCAAATCTCGGCTAAATCCGACTGGGTGGCTTGTCAAAGACCTAAAAATGCCCTAAATAGCCTCTTTTCACACTACAAGCTAGTTGCACAATACCTCAAAGAGGTGCTATAAAACAAGGCCATGGGTGCACTTCATTTTCAAGGAATTCATTAGCAAAGTTATGTTGCTGCTATTCTTTTGAGGAATCCTTTATTCTCATCAAGAGCATACTAGCACCATTACATTGGGCAATCCATCTCACCTCTTGAGTGGATTAGCTTGGGATTCTTTCACCATTTCATTCAAAGTTGTAAGAAGAGCTTAGTTGTGGGGGTCCAAGAGCCCTCCCTTGGAGGAAGAAGGGACCCAAAGTCCTCTTTCTTCTTGGTGTTTTCTTTCACTAATATAATCCTTGCCATTGGTGACATGAGTCTTATTGTTTTTTTGTTCTTATGTCCTTATGCTCAATAGTTTAGTTGTTATTTTATTTCTTAGTTTATTTCTTAGTTGTTATTTTATGTTTCTTCTCTAACCCTTTTCCTTTACATTTGTCTTGCTTAGCTAACCCAACTAATCTTGTAAGCACCTCTATTTTACTCATTTAGGTGACAAAAGACACGCAACAAATTGGTGACTCCATTGGGGAAAGGTATCAATTTCCTACCCCATTTGGGTTTTTCTAGCTCTTCTTTTGGTTTATTTAACCTATAGGTACCTTAACTGGCCCAAGACGACTTGCAAAACATCCAATTCAAAGCTAAATTGGGAGAATTCCATTCAGAATTTTCTTCATGACTCTGTGTCAGTTGTGCGCGGTTTTATTGGCCCATAGTATCACATCGTGCACATGTGCGCCAAAATCACAGTGTTGTTCTACGCACCTGTGCCCAAAAGATTTTTTCATTCTATGCACAGGCGCTCAATGCGCCTCTGTCTAGTCTGAGACCCACACACCTATGCAGAAAAATACACATTGTAAGCTTGTTTGTGATTTGGGGAAGGCCCCTAGCCTTCTTAAAAGTGATTTCATGCATATTGTAATCTACACCACACTTAGTTCCCTCTTCATATAAATGGATTAGTCGAAAACACATAGGAACTTAGGAGGTTTAAAATCATTATTTCTTCTTTTGCTTTCATTTTTCCACATGGATGGCTTGCTTTGACTAAAAGTATAAGTTGGAATCATTTGTAATCACATAAAGCTTGCATTGGGACCAGAAGTTGGATAACAATCGCTTAGTATGCTCTTCTCTTGCGCTTCCAAGTGACCTTGAGAATCAGAAAAATATTGTAGGACAATTTCATCTCCCTTAAAAAGACTAAAACCTTTAGGAGAGGACAACAGCCCCCTCGGGACTCCTCTTAGTTTATTTTTCAAACACATCTCAAGATTGTAATAGGCCCATACATGCCCACATGCTACAAAGATAGGATAGTGTTGAAATTTACTTTCTTAGATTAAATCACTAGGGAAGTTTAAAGGTTTTGTAACAGGCCCATACATGCCCACATCCTCACAATCTAGGATAGTTTCAAAGCTTTCTTAGATTAAATCACAATAGGGAGTTAAAGGAATAGTAAAGGACCCACATGTCCACATGCTATCTTCCTAGGGACTTTTGAATTATGCAAGGTTGTACCAAAGGCATTTGGTTAATTAGGTAATCAACACTTGTAAGGACCAAGCGAAGTCCACATGCAGCAAGGTGACACCTAATTCATTAAAACATTGGCACACTTTCGCTCATTCACACACAAAAGTCACTTATAACTCACATAGTTTTCCTCTTGAAACGTGGAGGTCAAAGTAAGTTTCCTCCAAAGGGATTCCAAAACACCCCACCCTTTTCTTGACGAAACTATCCACTCTCATTTAATTTCAACGATATTGGCTCTCACCCCCAATCTCTCAAACAAACCACATCTATTTTTTTTTTTTAACTCACTAAGTTTTCCTCCACGGGAGGTGCCAAAATAAAGTTTTTTGTCTAGGTAGGATTTCGGGGATAGGAATGTGTTGGCAGCCAATTCACATTTTTCATCGTCTCATAAGCTGCCTACACCAATGTTTCACAAACATTGATTTTTCATCGCAATTTTCAAATGAACGACGCTTTTATTCTTTGCGCCTTTTGCACGCCTATCTTCGTTTTGTTTTCACAACTGTAAGCGTGAAAACTTACTTCTTCAAAGTCACATTAGAATCATTGTTTGAACCGTTGTCATCCTTCTGATTGATATGCCCTTTGCGCTTACATCTCACTTATTATTACCTAGCTGGAAAATCTTTCGATCTGTACTCATTACTCATGCTTCGATTTATTATGTGGCTTGGTTTCATTGAGTTTGCAATACATTTGGATTTGTATTCATTTAACCTTTGGTTTCATAAGATACATGGGTGTTATGATTAAAATTTTTATATATATCTTTGTAATTTGATTCCTATGTTTATGTTTTCATAACTATTGATGTTTTGATTATATGAAAACCCATTTGTACATTGGTTAAATTATGAATATGAGCTGTTACAATACATCGACGCATGGTTGATTATTGAATGATTTATGGCTTAAAACTATGGTGTAATATTGATTATGCGCGTTGGTTTATAACTCACCATTGGTTTCATTGGTCGGCTAATTCACATAATGGTCGAACTATTATATGATGGGTTGAAATTGGCGGTGGTGCTATTGGAAATAACTCTTATGCATGGCAGAAGTAAGCTCTATCACCCTCACACACTTTGCATTAATGATTGACTCCTTACCAGGATTACCTTTGTTGATTTTTGGGAGAATCTCTAAGCCTACTCTGTTCAAACCCTTGTCCCTTAGCCTAGCTCACTGTGTGTTATCTCTTGGCTCCTAAAGGGCGAATTGAACCCCACTAGTGTTCAGAGTTGGTGTTGGTTTCATTTTGCCAGAAAAGACTGCCCCGAATTTGCTCCCAGAGTCACGTTTTTGCGTGAGCGATTTTGGGCAAACGGATTTGAATTAGCTCAAGATGTTGAAAACCCAGAACCATTTTTAGCCCCTTTACCCTCATTAAGGGAGGTTTCCTCAGAAATTGAGTGGATTCAGAGATCTATCTCTTGTTTTCTAGGTCAATTTTTCAGTGGCTGGAACATGCGTTTTGAGTCTATGAGCATTTGCCTGAATGCTTATCATTTCTCCAGACCTGTGCTTCAAATCCCTTCTGCCTGTTCAACCTTGTGCTTCAACTTCTTGTTGAAACCCTTGATCAATCCACAGATTCATCAAGTAGTCTGTCAGAAGAAGCATTTTCTTTCTACCCTGGTATGTATCTCAACATCATTTCTAGTTTTGTGAGTCACCAGGATTGATATAATAGTTTCGTTTTGATAAAAATAGAAAGATTTTCGATTCGATTTGTTCATAGATTTTTACTAGATTGTAATGGTTAGTGGTGTGGATTTGATTTGATTTATTTATCCAAAATAGATACTCTACTGTCAAGTGAAGTCATTTTCATCTATTCCGGGCACAAGTTGTTTCTCATACTGCAATTTTAAACGCAACAACATTTCAATTCGATTTGGTTATGATGTATATGATTTGATTGGTAATAAGTGGTTTTCGAACAACTCAAATACAGTTTGGAATGTTATTAAAATGATTCTATACAAATTCGCCCAAATCATGAATGGATTCAATTCATAACAGTCACGCTAAAACCCAACCTGTTAATTCGTTTTAGTTTGCTGTTAGAACGACTCTGTTTTTGGTTGGATTGGTAATGAATATTCAGTTACGAGTTGATTTGAAAAATGAGATTGGATTCTCTATTATTCTATATTTCAACTCAGTCATGATTCATTTTGATTATTTTTCCAGTTTACAATTGTAATCTCGGTTGATTCTATAACATCATGTATGTTGACTGTGTAAGAAAACAATCACGAATTTGATTGGGTGCATGTTGTTGCATATAATTTTGTTTACACATAAGTGTAATAGTCTGTCTATCTTCACATTTGATTGAACGATATGAATCTGTGGGTGTACTATTATGGTTATAACGAATGGATTCTAGTTGTTTTGGATTAGATCGTATCACACATGATATGATTCAATATGATTTGCTATCCATTTCAATTGATATGAAACAATCTTGTTTCTGTTGGACCAGATTTTATGGTAACTGGAAACATAGTATTCTTGCCCTTGTTTTCGTTTGAATCACTTCATATATGTTTAATATTTAATGATAAAATCATTTGAATCATCAGTGATTCGGTTTTGAATGATTATTAAAAAAAATTGGTTTCATTTCTATTTGATCTTGTATGCTATTTTAAACTAGCTACAGAATCAGATGATTCTGTAGCTAAGTCTGTAGGATCAATTTTTATTGTTTTCTTAATGAAAATATCTTTCTAATTTGATATTTGTGTTCTATTGCAGGTAAATTCGAATTTGCAATTGAGTGGTTGAGCAGTTAGAGGATATCTCAAGGATTTCACTTGCATTTTATTTGCTTAGTTTAGAATATTTTGGGGATTTTTCCCAGATTATGTAAAACAATTTGATATTATCCACAAGGGAGTTTTACCTTGTGAAGAGTCTTATAAATACTTATGATTTTTGTAATAATCATCATCCTGATTGGTGGGAGAACAAGGATATGTAATTCTGATACAAACTGGAGCAGAATTGATGTTTTGTCACAGCTTTTGCTTTTCAATATATCAACATTTTGTTTCAAGTTTTGTATATCACTTTGTTTATGATTTATGATTACTTTAGCTATCTGAATCAAATGAAAATGATATAATTTTATTACTGTTATCCATATCTTGTCTCTTCCAAATAGATAAAAGACATAACAGTTGTTGATTCATTTTGTGAATGATAGCTTTGTCTTCTTCATAGATTGAATTGTTATATATAAGTTTTCTGCATAACAGGTTTCCCTTATTGCAGGAATTTATAATCAGAAGATTGTTATGATTTTCTTTTATGTCTTGTTTGTCCTGTAAAACACTTGAAGGAGAAGCATAGCTGATCGTTTACGAGAAGCTTAAGGACTAAACGGTGTGAATTTCTTCCTCCAACCAGCTTAAGAAGTCATCATACACAAGGCAGACTTGGAGCGTTTCCAGGTCAATTAGTTTGGTGTTTACTGTTTCGATTAAGTAGTTTAATTTAGATATAATCTTAGTTAGGTAATTATATTAGATCATTTAATTTCAGTTATGTTTATTTCTTTTTCATAAAATATAAAAATCAAAAAGAGATCCTTGGCTGTCTTAGGGAAGAAAACACATGAGTTTTGCAGGTTTTAATTAAATTTGTAGGTTGTTCATAGTGTACATTTGTGAATAAGAAATATTGTAGCTGATAATTAGATAGTTGATTTGAGTTATTTGTAGTTTGTAGATAGAATAGTTAGAATAATTAGTACTTAGCATATTAGTTCCTTTTCTTTGTTTTATTAGTTTCTAGTTTCCTTTATTTTAGTTAGTTTTTTGTATTTAGTTATAGTTTAGTTTGTTTTATTTACTTTAGTTAGTTTACTTAGCTCAGATCAATTTCTCTCTTTGGTTTTCATAGAATACCTCAGAGCGGCCAACGGAGCCGTTAAACTCGTCAGGATGGTCCATTCCAAATGGCTTGGGTTATTTAGACAACCCCGGACCGGTTCCACTCTCCCAGTTGACGGACGGTCAATTTCGCCCATCAACAGAATCCAAATAACTCCCCATTATCTGGTTCTCACATTGTCAAAACCATAGAAGTTGTCAAATAGGGAACTAAAAATCCTCCAAGTCAAGTGTTCCTAACACCATAAGGCAGGGAGATACCCATGAAGGGTTGAAGGCCGAGGTCCGGTTGTCCTGTGTGTCCCCCCTTGAGGCACCCACCTCTTGGACAAGATCCAGCCCGTGACCCATTTCTTAGGCTGAAAATCTAAATTCCGCACTTTGACCGAGGTACCTAGTGACCAAATTTTAGGACATATACTTAGGTGGCAATTGTGGGCTGCAATTGCACCTTGATCGGATTTTGTGTGGCTATTGGGAAATATCTCCAACTCGTTTGGGATATGCCCCCTTTATGCCTCATTGTAACCAATTACTTGATCCTTCGCTAGTTTCTCTTCCGGTGACTTCAGACCCCACTGTTGAGTACTATTGGAAGTTCTAGTGCTATTTGAGAGGAAGGATGCTACGTCTTTTAAGACACGATCATTTGTTTTCTTTGGTCCCCCATGCGGACAAAACCCACTTATCCACATATATGCTTCTTTTTAAAAATATTGTATGTATGATGCACTTCTGATTACATTTTGATTTAGATATATATCGTGTAAAGTTCAAAAATTGCAACAAAAGGCTCTTGTTTATTTATTACTCTCACCACAATTCGCACACATCCACTTAGCTAGTCAGACATCATAGGGGACCCATAGAACCCTGGTCATTCCAGACGCTTGCTAAACCTCCCTCCTATTTTAGGGGGAGTTACTAGTTTCATCAACTCATCGGCCCCACCTTCTCACACTCCTGTGAGTGCCACTGTCTTAGGATCATCTTTGCTTGGTTCCACCTTACTTGGGTCCACTTCCCAAGGTCCACTGTTCACTCGCTATCCTTTACATGGAAGCGGGGGGGTCAACTTCCTCTCAAGGGGGGAGTACCAACCCACCGAGCCCCCCTCGAGGGTCAGGTTCATAGAACACTCACACCATGGTTGGAACTAATCCTCTTCCACCACTTCAGATGACATATTTGGCCTCTCTTAACATACCAGATTTAAGAAAAATCACAAATGATCCTATATTGCATGACCCCACATGGCCTGCAATGCCTACCAAACTACCTTCAGACATCCCCAAGTTTGAAGGAAAGGCAGGGGATGACCCTGCCAACCATGTCATGAATTTCCACATATGGTGCTCTTCCAACAACATTATGGATGATTCCATCAGACTATGATTATTTTAATGAACACTCACTGTCCCATCAACCAAATGGTATGTAGACAAAAAATCAGGGTCCCACGTGACTTTTGAGTCCTTGGCCAAAGCATTTTTGACCTTCTTCCAATTACCAATCCACCATGACAATGGTCTTGAACTACTCTCTAATTTTAAACAAACCTCATCCACACATATCATTGATCACATTCACGAGTGGCATAGATGACGTAGTTTGTGCAAATCTGAAACCACCAAACCACAGTGTCTTGATTGGTTTCTCAGATCACTTATCTCTCTCCTCGGTAAAGATGTAGCTTCCACCTTCCCTCAATCAGAAGAAGAAGCCATCAGTAAGAATCAACAATATGACCTCATCTATTCACAATCAGGGTACTTGTACACAATACTTCCTGATCTCCCAAAACCCATGCCATTCGGCCAAGACAAACCCGTGATGTCTCACTCAGTAGATGGATTGATTGGTAATACCACGCACCATAGTCCACAACCCCAACAACCACCAACGTATGGCACACCTCAATATCCATCGGCATATGGGGGAACCTCTTATTACCCTCCACCCCCTTATCAAAAACCATACCCTGTTTCTATTCCTCCACCCATCAATGGGCCACCGTTGGCACCCCCAATACACCCACCTATCTAAACAAGTTCTGGTACCCCCTCTACCTAAGCTTATACTCTAAGTACTAGCAAAAGTGCCATGCCTTCCTATGTACCTTATGGATCACAACTCCCATAGAATCCATACTTTCCATTCCCTGGTCTTCCACAACCCATAGCTCCCCCACACCCTCACACTGGGGTGAATTTTTTTCAACCCTCTCCCCTTCAACAATATCAAAATTTTGAATAGATGAATACGGCAAATCCGACCCATTAGTCCAATAATGCCAAAAAGAAAGGAAAAAACAGGAACAATAGCAACCCAGGTCAAGGTGGGAATCACCCCCAACAAAACCAACCTACTGGGGGCAACCAGAATCAAGGGAATCAGAAACCCCAGGGGGGAAATAACAACAAGCGTCAAGGGAGAAATAAAAATACTATTAGAACCACCTTCCCTTGTGCCCTTTGTGGTGAGTTTGGTAATTATACTCATCATTGTCCCCAAATCGATGATTTTAAACGGATGAAAGAATCAGGAAGTGTACCACACTCTCCAGCACCACCTGCCCCTCAGCAGGCCCCACAACAATACGTGCAACAACCACCCCTAGCCATGCTACAAAATCCGATTCCGCACCAGGGTGTGATGAACACCCAACAGGACATGCAGCCTACCCCACCACAGTTGGGAAAATACCTCAATCCAAACAATCTACTAGATTGTACTATCCTCCTCACCAGTGAGGAATAAATCCTTCTGCAAACACGTAGTCGTCAATACCGTGCACCTGCTGAGTCTCCTCCCATTCCCCCAAAAACAATCCCAACACCAATGGGACCCTTGTTGGTGATTCCTTGCCCTAACGTTGAAACACATCTTTGCATCCCTCACATCCCATTGCACAGGAATGTCCACAACCCCCAGTCTAGGGTGTCTCATAATTACAGTTTGGTCGATGACTTAGCACAATCCCCAGCTGCCATGTCAGTCTTAGAAGTCCTTCAAACTTGTCCCACTCAATGGAAATCATTACTTTCCACCTTGGGGGCAGTCAACCCCATGGATACTCAACTCATCACATTTGATCTCGACAGCAAAGAACCTCACCTTCCCACTCTAATCGTTTTTTAAATCCCAGTAAAAATTTGGAACATTACAGTTCATCAGTGCATCATTGATGAAGGTGCATCCACATGCATTATGTCCAAGTCTGTATGGAAGAAACTTGGTTCCCCCAAACTCATACTATCTGCCATTACCTTAAGAGCTTATGACAGATGACCATCTTCTCCTGAAGGGATCTTCCAAAATGTCCCTGTAGAACTCGGGGGAAAGACCATTCTCATCGACATTGAAGTTATCGATGCTCCACTCGATTATAATATCCTTTTCGGTCATAGCTACATGTACGCTATGAAGGCAATTGCCTCTTCCATCCTTCGAACAATGATGTTCCCCCATAACGGGAAGATCATTACCATTGACCAAGTTTCACATTATGATCCTAAACCTTCTACCAACATCGATAACATTCTCCCTCTCATCCACACGAGTCATTATGCATACCCACTCATCGAAATGGGTCCCAGAATTTTCAAAGAACCATCATTGTTAGGAACTTACCATGGTGCACCATCGCTCCATCATCCTTCCAATCAAGTATGTGTCATATCATCCAATGGAACTGACATAGAGGATACCCTTCCTCCTAGGGAGGCTTCTATCATATCTGACGTCCCACTAGTCGCAGAGCTCCCCCCTCATGAGCCTCCTGCGAACTCGTCGACTCTACTAGTCCACGATTTCACCTCTCCCCAAGGCCATATCCCAGTTTGGGAGACAGTTCCCCAAGCCATTACTCAAATCCCCTTATTTTACCCTCCACCAGGCATACAAGCTTTCCAAGTGGCCGCAACGCTTAACCTCCCTAATATGGTGTTGGTAATTTCAGTTTGGTATTTACCTCCACTAGAGATGGTTCCTCAACCATCCCTTCCCCCCCACACGGCAGGAATCCCAATGGCGATTCCCATACTCACTCCTACCATACCCTCTACACCCCCACTCACAAACCTTCCTGCCACAACTGGGGGCAGGCAAAAGAAGAAGGAACCCACAGCTCCACTTCCCCCATGTGTCCAACCTCCTTGTGTGCTATGTGAGAAAGATGGACACCCAACCAACAAATGCCCATCTCTACCCGATTTACGTAACCTAATTCAACCCATTCAAACACCATCACCACTTGCCATTGTAGCAAGTACTACCGCTATATCCCCTAATGTAAGTAGCAAAGGGCTGCGAACCAAATTTTCTTGCGCTATATGTTCAGAATATGGCCATTATACACATCATTGCCTAACACTACCTCACTTCCGGCAGACATTAGTCGCAGTACGCCAAAGCTTCTAGCACAAATCCAATCTAGCTACATCATCCCTACCAAACATCACTGACATCCATTATGTCACAACTTTAGTCAATGAATGTATGAGATGCCCTTGCTCTCTATGTGAATCCTTAGATCATTTTACATATCAATGTCCTATGATCATTGAATACAGGCAGTGCTAAATGACCCTGATTCAAACCCCTGCGCCCCCTATAGAATCGATGGTTGACCTTACCTCATCACTAGAGATTCTTCATATCATTTCTCTTGAACCAGAGGCACTCCCTATCCATGGTTCTTGGATGACTTATCCGAGGATTTACCCCCAACCCCCCCCAATTCTCCCGTTCATTTCCCAATGGAAATTTTACATCCAACTACCATTGGTACTCCTCAGTACCTCGATATTTGGTTTATGTCGAGTGAACCATCAAAATCTCATTACATCATTCCCCCTTCTCCTTCATCACCAAAGGACAACCACACGGTGACAATCACCGATATCACTCTTTACAATCCCTTGTATTCCCACCAATTCCACTGTGACGAGGACATACTCGAAGAGTTAAACACCATTGACTACCCATGGGATGCAATACACCACAGAGTACTCTTCTTTCCACAGGAAGCCTCCACGCCTCCTAACTAACACCCCATATATGCAGTCGAAACAAAGGATTTTATCCCATCAGGGCACATCGACTGGTTCAAAAACCCCATTCTTGCCCCTGATTCTTTTGAAGAAGGCAACATGGCCAACATTTCCCCAACCATAAAAAATGGAGTCGTTGAGGAAATCACCATTGGTGTTGCATGCACTCCTCAAGAAATCACTGCCTATAAAGCCCTCTTCCCAGAATATCGGGATATTTTTGCCTGGTCATACATAGAGATGCTTGGCCTTGATCCCTCTATTGTCGAACATCGCATCAACACCTGGCCTGATATTACACCAGGTGGCTGAATCAAGTTAACTAGTATTGTGTATCATTTGCACAAGACATCCCTAAATTAATGGTTGATTCATAATTAATTAACTTAATTCAGGGATATCATTAACTTGTATCGATGTCATTAACTGTGTATTTGTTAATTGCATTGATGACATGGTTAACTAGTCTTGTGCTTTCCACGTTGATTTAGATATCTTTCTTTGTTAATATACATTATTGCTAACAAATGTATTTAGGGAAAGAAAGATTAAATTTCTTGTGATATTTCCCTTGCATATCCACTGTGGCTCCTGAATGCCAATGTCTAAACACACCTTACCTTACCCGTAGTCGATTGGTTGAGTTAACTCTTAGAGTGTGCTAGTACATGCTGAAGTACATGTCCATTGTGGTCAATTTCTTGTATGTGAGGTTACCTCAGTGGATAGAAGGTATTCATTTCTCTCTAGCCTAACCATTGCCCCTCCCAATTTGTTATATTGAAACACATGCGTGTTTCTCTTGTGTCTTGGGCATGTATAATCATTCGACAAAGCACTATAATTTTGGGGAAACTTTCCTTGGTCTACAAGTCATCTTCCTTCCCCTCCTCTTCCACTTAGTTTTCTGACCTCTAGGGGAATTTCCATATTCCTTCCTTTTCTCTTACCTTTCCCCTAGGGTCTTTGGTATCAACTCCCAGGAGTGACCTTAGTCACCCCCCAAGTGTGGGACCTAGATTGAGGTGAAATTGGGTGTAGTGTCCCATAGTTATAGAACTTGATTTTGTGGTTGGGTCATGATTTTCCCAACCTGCAACTTGTGCCATAAAAGTTTGGCGTCGTTGTCGGGGAGGATTTTGAATCCTCTTATGAACCATAATGATACTTTGACTAGCCATACCAAAGCCTTTATCCCTTAAATTTCTTGGCGACTCCACCCAAGGAACGTTCCCTTTCCACCCTTGATGAACTCTCCTTGAATTTCATCTGGTGACTCCACCTTCCATGAACCCACCTTTTCCTCTTTCCCCTTTCCTCCTTTGGTGAGACTTAGTCTCACCTGGAGACTCCTTTGAGGTTTCTTTTTAGTCAATGGAATTATGGCACCATGGGATGAAACCTCATCCATAAATTGTTGTGATTCAACAATGGATTTTTTACAGATGGAAAAGGAGAAGGATACTAATAAAGCTACTAAATAGATGATGAATCACATAAGAGAGTTATTTCTTTCCCTTGACAATGAAGAAGTGTTCGAAGAACAAACATATGAATAAATTCATCAAGAAGAGAACATGATAATTTGTGACCCTTTCGAAGACCTTGATGATACTTTATGCCATGACCTCGAAAGTGAAGAAGTATCAGAGGAAACCTTAGATATGATAGATCCCCTTGAAGAAAAGAAAGAAAAGAACTATGCATTAAGGATCAAGCCTCTTATGACGAAGAGGCGATGGAGGGGTGTGTCCATAAGAATAAAGAAAAAAAATTGATAAAGTACAACATATTGAGGTACCGCTATCTTTAATCCTTCTTGATTAAGGTGAGGTTGTCCAACCTTGTTCTCCTTCTTCACATAATGTTGCAGAAGCGATCAATCTCGATGATGAATAATTTGAAGATTTATTTGAAGATGTCAATGCCTCTACACCTACACATAAAGATGAAAAGATGGTCATTTTTAGTCATATTGATGGTCTTATTAAAGTATCCTTCGATGAGACTATAGACACATTCATACATATTGGCAAACGCAAATGGGATATTGGTTGTCTAAATTTTAATAGAGACCCCATTTTTGATATTGAGGGTAGCTATCAGGCATACGGGGAGTCATTTTCAGAGGACTGGTCTTCATGTGTGTATGATTAAGATATTTGACAGCCTGGTGATGATATGGTTACATATATCTTCCACCCCTTAGAGGATGACTTGTTGCAACATACTCAGAGTGATATTCAATCATTCCTTCATACATACGCTTTTGAGGGTGTAGAATTGTTCCATGAGGATTTTCATTCATTGTTCTCATATTTTTATAGGCATTAGGTCATGGCCATCCCAAATCAGTCCAAGGACTGCACTATCAAATAAACATGTTGATATTTTGGGGAGTATTTTCAAATGAATAAATGACTATAGGATTTCCCTTACCCTATTCCCCTTGTATGGGAAACCAACATGTTTCTTTGGGATTTCTCATACTGTCTCAGCCTTCAGGAAGCAGTGATTTTATGAGCGAAGATGGATATGAGCCATCATCTACATATGGTATCCCTCTTCAAATATGGATTGATCAAATTTGTGGCTATCACTTCAGGAAAAATTTCTTGCATGAGCAGAGTGGCGGATATTTTTTCCAGAAGGATTTCCTCCCTCACTCCCATCTCCATGAGTTTCATTTCACGATTGATTTTGTATCCATTTATGCTCATGATCATTTCATTCTTAACTTATCCTTGTTGTTTTACATAATCAAGCATAGGGGGAGATATCTTGATGAAATGATAAAAAGGTGGTTGCACTGGTTGTATGACTTCACCTAACATCACCTATCACAGGATATTTAGGGCCCCAAGGCCCCAAGTAAGTAGGGAGATCATTTGATTTCCTACATTTTCATATTGATTGTTGATATTAATTTATATGCATCTCATATTTCATTTTTCTCTACTTTCATATTGATTTCATATTTAGTTTAGAAAATTTTGAAAAAAATGTCAAAAAAATTATTTTCTAGATTAGTTTTCATTTTGGATTTCTATATATATATGGATTAAGGGTCAGAGTACCAACCTAGATGCTATGATTCCCTTTTCTAAGTTTTTGATTGGCACATGTCTACCAGGAGATACTACAGTTCTCATGCACTCTACGACGAGCACATTTCCCCAAGTAGGAGCCAGATGTTATCCCCATTTTGTGGATAACTAAAGAGATTATGTCTCGAGGCCCTCAGGTTGTAGATATGGAGTTCTGAGAGACTACATAACTAGCATTATCCTTTTGCACAGATGGAGTCCCTTCTCACCACCATAAAGGTCATAGATTTTCAAATGGAATCTACAACACCAACTGACTTCTGGAAGGCAATGGGCCTTGCTCCATGAGGTACAAGTCAGTATTATGGTGAGCATCATTTAAATATTTGAGGAATTTAAGTATGTTGTATTTTATATTGTGTTAGATTTCAAGATATATGCTTGGACATTATGCTTTTTTCCCTGCTTCACCTTGGTGTTTGACATTGTTCCCTAGTAAGTGGTCTTCCTTGGGGATGGGTTTGCTACTGGGAACTCCATTGAAGATCCATCATACCATTCCTGACCATACTTACCACTTTCCATCACTATTTCCGCCCATTTCTTTATCTCTTGGGATTTTAGGGTGTATTGACCCAATAAGGGGTTGTCCCTCATTCTATGGGAAGAAGGGGATGAAATCCCAGAGGGATTGATGTTGGGTAAAAGATAAAATCCTATGTATGAACCTTCTATATGGTTTTCCTAGGGATCACCCAAGAAAGAAATGAAACACTTATCTTTGAGAAAAGGGGGACCCACAAGAAATATGATTAAGAAGACTTAAAAAGGTTTGTTGGAGGATATAAGGTCTCATCACGAGCTGACCTATCATGTCCATGAATATATAGTGGTATGAAATTACCATCATCTGGTCACCAAGCCAGGGTAATTGCTCTGAGTTGCATGGCTGAGAGAAAGGGGGTCTCATCACGAGCCAACCTTCTCATTTCCACTAGGTATTTGTGGGTGACACTATAATTATCTAGACACCACGCCACAATATTGGCCTTCAACTTGTCCTTAAATTTATGAAAGAAACAAAGAATTACAGAATAATGGGCTTGGAAAAAGTGCATTGCAAAAGAAGGTACCACACACCCTCTACAAAGGCACCCATGAATGAGACACTACGACCACTTGTATGTCATGAACCCCATGCCCATTGAGTCTTAACCCTTAATGACTTCACTCACTTTACATGGTTTAGAGAGGGATATATTGGAAACTTTCCTTGACCTAGGGAAATATCTACCCAATAGGACACCTCGTCAACCCTCCCATATTCAAGATTGAAAAGTCACATAATGTCTTTGAGCGCTTAATTGTTTGACATAGTAATCTTTGATGAACATGATTAGGTGGCTAATTTATTGATTGGATTCACTTATTATGATTTTATGAATTTATATCCTTGGATTTGGTGCTTATTTGTCTTTGTAGAACCTAGTTGGTGGATAGTTTTGGAAGAACAAGCCTAGCTTGGGATTCCATGGGGTTTGAATCCCACATGTGGATGCCAAGGGATCGCAACCCGTATGAGAGAGATCAAACTTTGAATTCCTAGAAGATAACTTGGATGACGTAACCCATCCCCCACATGCCAAACGGTTTTCCTAGATGAGGAAAAACGTCACCTATAAAGGCATGATGTCACCTAGGGGGGTTAGGGTTTGGTGGTGAGGTTGACACGCATTAACACAAGGATGTTTTGAGTGGATTGAGGCTTGATCATGAAGGAAGTTGTTTGGATGCTTGAAATGTGTCTTTAGGAAGCCTTTCTACACTCTTCCATCACCAACGACATTCTCCTAGTGCCAAAATTTCCCATAAAGGGGTGACACCCTTATAACTATGCATTTTTGTGCAAAAGTGAAATTAAAGTGAATTGTTTAATATTAGTTTGTAAAAAGGGGAAAGTTTAGGGTTTTTGACCCCTAGTTTTGTGTTTTACCCTTAATTATGTGGACAAACTATCTTAGTGACATTTTGTATAAATAAGATATCATAAGATCTCATTTGAAACATAGCTCTCCATTGTGAGAGGAACTTGGACTAAACTTTTCTCTCTCTTTGGCTAGTTCTCTCTCTTGTGATTTTGTCTATGGATATGTCTTGGATTATTGGTTGATGGAAGTGATGCGCTAGCCTTGGAAGGCCTTTCTCTAGCTTTATGGTGGTTTGTATTAACTTTTTCCTTGAATTGGTAAGGTTTCTACATTGTTTCTATCATTTATTTTTTCAAGTCAAGGTTATTTGCTAGATATAGGTGGGAATTATAACAGAATACACCCCCACCTTATTCTCCATCACTTTATTCTTACATGCTATTGGTTTCATAAGGGTTTTCTTAGAGAAGTATAAGGGAATACACCCTCTTAGCCTAAACCCTAGCTAGAGATACTTGCCTTGGGGAGTAAGAGGATTTACACCCCCTAGGATGTAGTACATCCATCTCTTTATTTTCTTGACTCCATTAACCCATTGTTTTAAAGGCACTAGTCATTTAATTATTGCATTGGAGAAATAAATTTCTTCCTTGGTAAATGTGAAATTTTCAAGTTTAAAGTTGTCTATTTGGGATAGTGATCTTGATGCCTTGGGGATTATTCCTCCCTTAGGGCATCCCCTTTCTCCCATAAATTCTCATTTCTGTACTAACTTGTTTCCTACAACCATTAGACTGTAGAATACCCTAACCCTAACCACTAATATCTCACAAACTAACCCTAGAAATTCTCCCTAACTTCACTCACGTAACCTACCAAATAGGGCATATCTTTTGGGATAATCATCTCTAACTTTAGGTAGATGATTTCTATGATATTATCCATAATTTCCTATAGCGATTAGGGATGCATAATACTGCAAAAATACACCTTTTAAGAGCCTTCTTAATTCAGTCTCAAAGTTCTTTACTTGATTCATAATTAATTGCTAGTTTCATTGATGACATTTTTAACTAGTCTTATGCTTTCCACACCGATTTAGATATATTTATTTGTTGATATACATTATTGCTAAGACATGTGTTTAGGGAAAAAAATCTTAAATTGCTTGTCCAATTGATTATATTGCAACATATGCTTGTTTCTCTTGTTTCTCGGGAAGGTATAATCATCTGACAAAGAACTATACTTTTGGGGTATCTTTCCTTGGTCTACAAGTCATGTTCCGTCCCCTCCTCTTCCTCTTAGTTTTCCCACCTCTGGGGGAATTTCCATATTCCTTCCCCTCCTCTTCCACTTAGTTTTCTCACCTCAGGGGTAATTTCCATCTTCCTTCCCCTCCTCTTCCACTTAGTTTTCTCACCTCTAGGGAAATTTCCATATTCCTTCCTTTTCTCTTACCTTTCCCCTAGGGTCTCCAGGATTTTCCCCCAGGAGTGACCTTAGTCACCCCCAAAGTGCAGGACCTACATTGAGGTGACATTGGGTGTAGTGTTCCATAGTTATAACACTTGATTTTGTGGTTGGGTCGGGCTTTTCCCAACCTACAACTTGTGACATAACATGAGTGATCATGATACAATTTGTTTTCAAATTTCAATTTGAAATGCATATAAGTCATAGTGAACATTAGGATATTGAATTACATTGACATCACAATACATATTCACATATGTCCATATTTTTTTTACACATTAACAATTTTTTATTTCCTTCCTAATGAAGCAAAGCATGTTTTCATATTCTTGTTACACATTTAGAAACTTCATGTTTTGTGTTGGTTAAAACAATTGTGTTGAACATGAGAAGTAAGTTCCCCAAAATAGTTTCTGATTGTATAGAAAAACTAAAACATGGATAATTCCCATTGCATTTGCACTTCGATAATGTCTGCTTAGATTTCTATTTGCATTATGTGATGTGAAATATATCAAAACTATGACCAGTCATTAATAAAAAGAAAATAGGACAAAACAAGACACATGGAACAAGAATTGAGAAGGTACATATTTCTAATTTTATCTATGTAACGTTTCTTTGGTTTTCATTCATTGTTTGTTGGTATTGTATATTTCATGCCATTTAGACATAGAAGTTTATTTTCCTCTTCATTTCATTTATTGCAGTGCTTCAACATCAAAATGAAATGGTAGAAATACAGGAAAGCAAGTAGCTACAAGAAATACAATAGAAAAAAATCATTAACAGTCTCCGAGAAAGAGGTATGCCTCGATAAAAATAATGCAATAAACACCTTATTTTGGTAAATTATGTAGATGTAGTAATATATACTCATATCACATGGTATTGTATAGAATATGAATTTCATATTGTATCTATGACACATTGATTGATTGACTGTAAATCATATGTTTGGGTTGTGGTTGTAGCTCAAGACACTTTTTGCAATGGGTGAAGTCGCTCCGTAGGTGGAAGATTTATTTGGTGGACATTTGTGTGGGGTCTCAACCTGTCTCTGATTATATTTATTGTGAAGTGGTGGAATATAGACATGTGTCATCCTACAACCCGTAAATCGAAGCAGTGACTAAACCAAGTTCTACAACTTCAATTTGCCATAGTTATTCTGACAATGATCTGGATTATTTTCGACACAAAATAAGATCATAGATATAATAAATAAATGTATAGATTTATTGTGGATATCCAATAATATAAAAGAAATTTATCAGAGATGAAACCATGAACACAGAGATACAATAATACATAATTTTCTATTAATGACTGAAAATGTACAAAGATTGTAAAAATACAAAGTGAAAGACTCGCTAGAATGGTGGCAACTTATCTATGAGAAGAGATGTGATGGATACTCGCATTCAAAAGAATATGATTGTTACAATGAGGCTCCAAAGGCCTTTTTAAAATAATTAAAATCCAAAACCCTAACCCCGGAAGATAAAAATCCAAAATATTTGCGGGCCCTGATGGGGGTAGTTGATACGTCAACTTCCTGGGGGCATAACTTTTTCATACGATCTATGTTTGGGGTGCTCGAAACACCATTGGAAAGGTATAACCAAGAAGAACGATTTTTGACTGGCACGGGCTAGTGATTTTGGCAGTCTATTGGGACTCAAATCCCCAAAAAACATCGTTTAGGGCCTCAAAATGACTCCAGAGTTTTGGTACCCGAAAAACTACCAAAAAACTGCCAAGGTGGAAAACTGTTTTTTGAGCCAGTGGAACAGGTGGGTGGCCATGAATATCCACCTGGATCAATCCTCCCTTCTTAGGAAGAAATTTTCTCCATTGTATTGAGTTCTCGGGGGAGAGGGGGAATCATTTGCTAAATCTGAATCTTGTTGAGTTGCTTTCCTTACTTGAGAAGTTGCGTTACTTAGCTTGTTGAAGGTTGACACAAAACAGTGGATGGAAGGGTTGGACCTTTTTAATCAATTTGGATACATGATATGACTATGTGAAAAAGGAATCCTTGTGCTTTTCTTCAATCTTTTTTACCTGCTTCTGCTACATAGAAGGTGCTTGGACTAAGGTTGCAGTGGTTGTGGTGTTCTTTTGTTCACCTTTTGAATAGAATGTGAAGAAGCTAAATTTTGTAGTATGAGATACTACCTTGCGACACTGTTTAGGTGGGACAGTAGTTGGAACTACCTCTGGTATTCTATAGAGATGACCTCCCAGAAAAACAATGACAATGTGGGGTCAATACTTATAAACAACATGGCATTTCCACATATATGGCTAGCCCAAGAGAACATCACAGACATCCAGTAGGGAAACATCACATAATACCTCATCCTTGAAGGGTTGGATTCCATATGACAATCGACACTGTTGGATGACATGTATATATCATCCCTAGTGAAGCCACTTGATGTTGTATGGCTGTAGGTGTGGTTTTGTCGACAATCCCAACTTTTTGATGACCTATGCTAATATGAGGTTCTTCTGGCTTCCGCTATCAACAATAAAATGTAGTGGGGTCCCCTTCTCCCACATCTATTAATGAAAAAGGCGTTCCCCCTCTTCAAGATCTGTTGGTTCTTCTGGTTGAAATTTTGTGGTCGTGACAATAGCAGTGGGGTCTGCGTCGATGATATATCGTCTACCATTATTTTCTAAATCAAATTCTAAATCAGGTTTCAATTCCTTATTTTTGATCTCTACCACCAATGATTGTTTTGAGTGACATTCATCGGTGTTGTTCTTGGGGATTTTGGGGAAATCACACCATTTTCTAGTGTCCTTCTTCGTATTTCCATGACCCTTGTTTTTCTGTGGCTTGGATTGATTTTTGGGAGACTGTTTGTTAGGGATGTCTTTATCATACTTTGGTTGTTGCAGATTTGTAGACCCGAACAACTATTTGTTCCAGTGCTTAATTTTCTGCTTGATTTTAACAACATATCGATAAGTTCCACCAAGTGATGAGATGTCCTAAGAATCCATTTCATTTGGATGTATCTGTGTAGATCCCCACAGTATTTCATAACCAAATTTCGTTCGGAGTCTTTGATACCCATCTTGGTGCGCAAGGTATGGAAGGTATTGGTGAAATTTGGAACTACTTAGCCCCTGTCTTTCCACAGTGTGGTCCATCTCATGTACTTGTCCTCATTTTTTCCAACAGGGTAATACTTTTCCTTTGTTGCATCCACAAAAAAACCCTGAGTGGGCTTGGCCCCATATATTCCAGACTCCTTTGTGGAAATTTTCTCCTAGTATGTTTTCCACCAATGTTTGACATGGGAGATATCCTTAAGGAGTGTGAAGGTGATCGTTTCCTTGTCAGAGAAATTATGAACATAGAAATAACCTTCTAGCAGATTTAACCATTTTTCTAGGGCATCAACATCTATTTGTCCTTCAAATACGGAAATATCAAAATTAACTTGTACCTTGAAAGGTGAGGTGATTCCAAAGTGTACTCTTGATGAATATGCACTTGTTGCTATCAAAATGCATTAAAGGATGTGGGAAAAATTCTCCATCATTTCATCCATCTGTCAAGTGAGAGATTGCTCAAGCAATAGATGAATAGAATCTTATGCTCCATCATTTTTATTTTCTTCTTCCATGGAGATTTTCTTGGGCATGTGAGAGATATTTTCCTCAAGAGAGACAATATTGATACCCAACTTGCTATGCTCGGACCTTTTCAGGGACATGCACTGAAAAACGATCAAGAGAAGCCTGCTCTGATACCACTCATCCATATTATTTTCGGCACGAAACGAGAGCAGAGATATAATAAAGCAATGCATAGATATATTGAAGATATTCAATGATATAAAAAAAATGTATTAGAGATGCAACCATAAACAAAGATATACAGTAATACAAAATTTTCGATTAATGAGCGAAAAATGTACAAAGATTGTAAAAATACAAAGTGAAATACTCGCTAGAATGGTGGCATCTCATCTCTGAAAAGAGATGTGATGACTACTCGTATTCACAAGAAGATGATTGTTAAAATGAGGCTCCAAAGGCCTTTTTAACATAATTTAAATCTAAAACCATAACCCCAGAAGATGAAAATCCAAAAGGTTTGTGGGCCCCAATGGTTGTAGTTGATACGTCAACTTTCCGGGGGCATAACGTTTGCATATGATCTTTGTTTGGGGCGCTCGATACACCATTGGAAAGGTATAATCGAGAAGAAAGATTTTCTACCGAACCAGGCCAATGCCTATTGTAGCCTCCTAGGCCCCAAATCGCCAAAAAACGTCATTTACGGCCTCAAAACGGCTACGAAAGTTTGGAACCTGAAAAACTGCCAAAAAACTGCCAAGGTGGAAAACTAGTTTTCGAGCCATTATAATAGGTGTGTGGCCACTGATATCCACATGGATCAGACAACTTGAAATGCCTAGCATCGGATAATTTCTCCAACTTCCAAGATATCCATCATCCTTGTCTCTCATTCAATGTGCTTGGTAACCAAGAAGACAACGATAACTAGAAGGGACAATATACATAGTTCCTAGAATGGAGTGGCCTGGTTCAACATAGGTGTTGATATATAGTGACATAGATAGAATACGATGTCTTATAAAGATAAATTTTTGCAGGACCTTCAAAGAACAATTCAAGAAAATCTTTGTCTATGCCAAGAATCTTTCTCTTGAACTGTAAGTTGGGTTCCCTTTCCAACAGTTGCGCTCCTAGTGTCCACCGACGTGTGAAATAAAAACTGAGGATAGTGTTCACATATTGTCCATGATTTTTAATTTCTCCACACATATAAGATGACCACACATTTCTTGAGTAAGTGAAAATCATTTATCTGAGTTGTGGTTCTATCTTCAAAAACATTTCCCAATAGTTGGAGTAGCTCTGAAGGTGGAAAATTTATTTGGTCCACATTTTTCCTTGCTCTCAACCCATCTATGCTTGTATTTACTCTAGATAAGTGAAGGATAAATGTACTTCATCATGCATCCCATAAATTCAATCAATGAACAGACCAATTTCTATAGCTAGAATATGGTCCAATTACTCGTGGTGCCAAAAAAAACTAGCATCAAGTAATTGGTGTTGGAAGATTGGTTGTTGTCATTGATGTCAACCCTAGTCATGGGTTTTGGACCAGAATATTGATGAAGTTATTTGGACATGAAGGAAAATGAAAATGAAGATACAACACCCATGGATGGATAGTATACATCATGCT
>ML778000.1:729059-760350 GCA_009831015.1 Picea engelmannii | reverse complement strand
ACCCATGGATGGATAGTATACATCATGCTCTTTCCGGTGGTATGTGGCACGTCACGTGGATCCTCATGGTTGAGGAGAAATGAATTTTTGAAGATGACAAAGTGAATTGTACATGTAGGCCCTGAAGACAATTAAAGAAAAGAGTCCAACAAATAGAAGCATGATGATCCTCGTGTCTTGTTTAGCTTTCTTGATAGCGAGGAAAACATGGAAAAATAGAACCAACATAGGTGGTAGTCTCCAGAATTGAGCCACAAACTTTAACAAATACGTTGATCCATGGAGACATAGAAAATTGACATGGGATTAGAGAGCTGGCATATAGCAACAGTTTCAAAGAACATTTCAAGCAACTATCTAGCTAGGATAATTATCTTGATCTTGAACTGTACAATGGGTCCCTTTCTAACAATTGCATTCCCAGTGTCAACTGACGTGAGAATGAAAGGTTTGGAGTACAATATATTTGCATGGAATGTGAATGGTACATAATTGAAAAATCCATGGATGCGAGGAATTTGGGATGGAAAGAAAATCCCTCAAATAAATGGATGTGATGGTTGAATATATTTTGATTCTTCTTAAATGGTAGGGAATGGGAGCTCTATTTGTGGACAAATGAGGGTTGGGTGTGAATACTATGGCTGTGGGAAGTCTTATAAATAGCTGAGAAGAAAATAAAAAAATGTTGTCGACTTGTTCCCATTTTATCTCCAACTTGATGTGTCGGTGTTCTTGTGGTGATACATTTCAATTCAAATATGGATTCCTTTAATTTAGGGTCTCATGCCAATGATTTGTTGTACTACTAATGGGCCTTCGATAGACTAGCATCATAAACTTATAACATCCACGGTACATGTGAAATCTAGATGGATATTGCTTGATGCTTCGGTGCTTCCAAACAATGTCTAGACCTTGGATCCCCTATGCCAGTGTGTCTTTGTGTTCATTTCCTCTGTGCTTCCCATGGCTTCACATGTTGGCTCATATCTGTAAATCTTGCAATGTGTCAAATTTTGTTGTTTCCTTGTATGATTGTAGCAGGTTTTGTTCTAGTAATGGATTTGCAAATATACCTAATATGTTCTTGGATATCTCCTTCGTGCCATAATATGGTACTATGCCTCGTTGGCTCATGCATTGCTTTAAGAATTGGTATTAAATTCGACCTATATTTGTCAAAGTACGGGTTTGTCAGTGTTTGATCCATAGGATATCATTGTTTTTCTAAGAAGTCTGACATCAATCAAGACATAGGAAAATATTTATAGGCTCTCTATTTTATACATCCAAATAAATAGGATTAAGTGGCTATGAAATTTGGAAATTTCTATGTTCAGTTGAAGCAAAGTAGAAATGCCTAGAATCACATGAATGAATGTTGTAGATCCAAGTGGAACATAAATAGTGACATGTGTAGCAAGTATTGATGTGCAATAGTAACAATTGGAAACATATGTATACTATAATGTAAATTATGCAGTCGGCAAAAAAATGTAATGAAATTGTTCTTCATATTTCTTATTTTGCGTAATTTCTATATGACTATGCAACTCTGCAAGTCCAAATATTTTCTAGATAGACAACCTCAACAACCAAACAAAATGACAAGGAAATGGTGTGCTTTTCCATGGTAAATGATTTATTGCTTCTATGCTAATATAACTCAAGTAAATTTTTACTAGGATTACATTATTATATATATCAGGTGCATATGTTTGATACATATGAGCACTTAAAAATATAACCAGGGAAGGAGATTCAAAACTAATTTTCTTGCGCAAAACACAATCTACAATTATGGCACAACTAACAAGAGAAGTTGTCAAATATCTATAAATACTAGTTGCATCAACAAAAAAATTAAGTATAGATTCACAAGTCTATATACAAATTTTGTGTACAAGATTATTTAAACACACACACAAAATTTAAATTATTGAATTTTGTACCATGTAAATAGGTCTAAACAGGCTCAATGTACATTGATACTACTAAATACATATTTCACTCCATTTCAACCTCTCTATGTAATCTACAATTCTCTTGCACATGATATTCTTTTTGGATTCAGAGAAATGCCATATGAAATATGTTTGCAATAAAAAAATCCAAGTGTTGTTTATATGCCGTACGATTTTTGAGTGCATGGAAAATTTACATTGAACAATACGATGTAGCTCCACATGTCACATAGATAGTAAAAAAAAGTGTTGTCGTGCTGCATCTGTAATGAGTTCTATTTATTGTTTTCCATTTCTTTGGACACAAAGTAGAACCATAAGTTTATTTTTTGTTAAATTGATCTAAATGCAAATGCATACAATATATACATTGTATATATATGTTATCTATGTATTTCTCATATGGGAAATATCATCTACATTTTGTATGCACTTTGGATGTAAAGTATTTACTACCCATTGTTAACATTGCACTATCATTGTATTGAATTTTTACAGTTAAACTATTTTCACAAAATCAATTGAATTGTTCCACTAAGACTTATATACTTCAAACATTGTGCAAAATTTTACATCTTTGATTAAGTTATTACAGATCTAGAAGAACTATACAAGATTTCCATACCCTTTTTTTGCAGTTGTTTCTGAACATAACATATATGTTTCTAGATTCTTCTTTTCATCCGCTTCAGTAAATTATTTTATTCTACTATTCCAATGCACTTTAAACCCTTGAACACCTAATAAGATAACTGCCAGGATTTCTAAATAAACAATTTATATTGCTATGTCCCATTTCAGTAAATTGTATGCAATCACCAACAGAATAGAACTATGAACATATAACAACTGTAATAAATTTTCTTTCTCCACATTGATACCAATCCTATATCTATATATACACGAAATCAATTAACATGCAAGTTCTTATTTCTTAGATAGGTTGAAAATAGAGCATCGTTTGGAAATTGTTTGAAGTATTAGAAGTTCGCTAGGTCGGTGCTATGATTTCTATGAATTTTTCACAGAAGTGTTGATAATAGACTAAGCATCGCTTGTATGAGCGCCATTACTATGTGAACCAACCTCTGCAAAATCCCCGATTTCGAAATATATGGCTTCCTTCAATCACTTTTTCCTATTGTTCCAATGCATTTAAAAGCATTCACCGAAAGTATTGGAAATGTGGAACTGTGACAGTCCACTTATGTTCGATGAATTGTATATATTCACCACATAACTATTGAGAATAGACTAGGTATTTCTTGTGTGACCATCATACATGTGAAAAATGAAGAAGCGCAAAAGATATAGCTCCATGTTGTTCAGAAATGCACAAGTATTGATATCCTCATATGAAAATGTAACAGTTATATGGTTCATTTGCTTTGATGATTTTTCCGCATCCCACATAGCTGTGTCTTTTGTCCTTTGTAAAGTTTTTTTTCCTAGCATAGTGGACATTCCATATATTTTCAATTCACGTGTAGAGAATTGTTATCAATTATATATCATACTTTCATTATGGTGCTTTTACAGGTTGGCACTTGTAGTTTCTCACCTTAGTCGTTCTGCACAAAAAATTTCTACCGACATGTTTTTCAAGTGCACATACATATTTGTTGTGTGCATTGGCATTGGGCGAAAGGACGTGGTAGAAATAGTAAATAATTTCTCTATTTTCCATCGTTTTGTGGAGGAAATACATGCTCATGAGCTGTTATGCTTTCGCACATCCGCATTTGCAATAGTTTCTCACTTTGTTGTGACAAGCTAGGTAATATGGAGAAAGGCCTAGTCACTTTTAGCATATAGTTTTTTATCAAATTTAGAAGAAAAGGGTAGTGATTTAGGGCTGGTTCAAATAAAATGCACTTGGGCAATGATTTAGGACTAGTTCAAAGTAAATTCACTTGGTCTTGAAGAAATATTAGTTCTCTGATTTATTTATTTTTCAAAAAATTTCAAAAATTTTGTGCACAATGATTTTATAATCTATAGTTAATGTCAATTAGCTAATGTACTTATAAATTGTGTTATAAGGTTGTAAATTGTATATAAACACCTACCTACCTCATTCTCCTTGGTCACCATCATCCCCATGAGTCCATTAGCTATGAAAATTTTGACAGTTTTTTGTTCTTTGCACAAATATCCTTTTCTCTTATCTGAAGATATGAAATCTAAAAGGGGAAAAAAATACATAAGAAGAAGAAACAAACAAAAAAATGAAAAGCGCAGTAAATATGAAAAAATATTAATAGAAATCCTCACTTCATCCTTCCACTTTCTACCACCATTCAAATCTATTCTCATATCCCAACAAACCAACTCTTCTCTTCGCTCTTCCCTAGTCTCATAATCATTCTACCTATTCTTTATCTTATTCTATGTCCTAGATGCCAAATTTCATATTCATTTAATTTTTATTTTGATAACTAAATTTCCTGTCATAGGCTCCCATCACTGACATTTTCATTTTTAATGGTCAGACAAGAAATTCCTTCCAAGTACACCCCAAGAATAAATTTTTCTTATAATTATGCAACAAGGAAAAATGAATGTTCAAATTTCACCCAAAAAACTTTCCCCAAAATCATTACTAGAAAAAGATCGCATTGATCCATCATGCAATGGGTCAACTTGATCACCACTCGCAAGTGGTTATGGTCTCCATCCTAACTAGATCTAGATGAATTTAACCTGACTAGATCTAGATGAATTTAACAGTCTTCTAGACTGACTAGATCTCCTTGTTTTCAAATCATCCTGCTTATTATATATGCATGGTTTTAAATGGATTTGAAACATTAAAAAGGATATTAACTTTTTGGATACATTCTTTATTCCACTAAACTCCCTTTCATGACTATTTTCCCTTGCTTGGCTAGGGTTCCCTATTGAACTATAGGTCCTTAACAAGATAGGGGTCCATGTGCAGCCAAGGGTCCTCATTGGACTAGGGATCCCTCTATTTATTTCATTGGACATCCTGAAGCATTTGCAATGAATAATTGGAGACTTACATCACAACAACTACTCTTGATCCATATATATTGTATATTTACCAAACTGCAAATCTATGACAAGCAACAATTGTATGTGTCACAAGAAAATTATGTTAATCAATTGAAAATATTTTAATTTACATGATCCAAACAATTGCATTTATTCCACATGCTTGACTAGGGTTTCCTGTCAATCTAGGAGTTCCTGATGACATAGTGGTCCTTGTCTAGTCATGGGCCCCTGTTGGAAGAGGGGTCCCTGCATTTCTTTCATTGGATATCCTGAAGCATTTGTAAGGCATAATTGGACACCCACATTGAAACAAATCCTCTTGATTTGTAAATATTGTATATGTACCAAGATACAAATCCATGACAAGCAACAATTGTATGTGTCACAAGAAAATTATTTTAATCAATCGACAATATTTTAATTTACATCATGAAAAAATTGTATTTCTTCTACACAGATATAGATTTTGCACCTCTGCACAGGTATATCCCTGCACATCAAACAATTAGTAAATAAAATATATCTTCAACATAGAAATATATTCCACACACATATGGATTCCTCCCTCCACTCAAGTATATTCCCACACAACGAACACTTAGTAAATAAAATACATAAAAAAGAATGTAGTTATTTTTGTAAGTGATTGAAATGGGCATAAATAATAAAAATTATGGATAAATTTTTTAACTTAGTATTTTGATAATGATGTCTATTAGTTGGTGTAAAAATGATTTTTTACAATTTTTTAATATATTCCTATACAAATAATTAAAATATTAATAATTATTTATTAATTTAATAAAAGTTAATTATTAATTAATAAAATTTAATTATATATCTTCAACAATTTGCTTTTCACATATGCTAATTTCTTAATTGAACACTTATTTGCATTGATTCCAGGATATTCTAATGTCTGCATTTAACACTTCACTTATTTACTAAGTTTTATTCCACATCGAACAATTTACCTTTTCCTTTATCTTTTACAAAGTTCTATGAAAAGTGTTTTCACTACAAGCAATTTAGAATTCTTATGAAATATGCTAAGTTGCTCATTGAATGTGTCACTTATTTACTTATTCAAAGTTCCTAGATATGGTCATAACAAAATTCTTTGTGCAACTGATGGAGTCCTAGAAAAACAAACTTGCGAAAATTCAACCACTTATCATGCAAATTACATTGCTTGTTAGTATCCATACTATCGAACTATTGAAAGTGCGAAGTTGGAAAGTGCATTAGTGCAACATGTTTGTTGATATGAATTATTGACATGAGGGTTCAAATTAGACCAAGTGTTGGCTCTCCCAAAGATATGTGTGTTTGGATGTGCATAAGACATGTTTGTGCTGAATATATATCTGGGTGAAAGATATATATTTTTAACAATATTTTTCAAGTTAAGCATATGCAAAACAACATTTGTTCACTTTATGTTCTTATTTTTAATATATGTATATATGTAAATACATTTACATATATAAAAAGTTAATATTTGGTCTTAATGTTTGTTGACTATCCATAGTTGTATAAAACAAAATTGTCAATACACTATAGTTCCAAGATTTCTTGGTCAAAATCCTTTTTTACTTACCCACTTTTCACATTTCATGGATTCTACACATTTATATTCGTGGTACAATTGGTACCTTACTACTATTTCTTCCAATCATTGTGCCAACAATTCATGGCTAATGCTCTCGCACTTGACACTTCTGCAATTTAACATTTCCATTGGTTTCATAGCATCAATTATAACAGCCCAGATAATTTTCGTGATAGACGAGTTATTGATGACACCTTGATTTTCTCTGATTTGCAAAAAAAATGGAATTTACTTATTTGTGTGAAGTAAATATGACCCTTTTCTATGGCATGCTTAACTGTTTCTATGTGTGCATCATCATACTTTGTAAATAAATTATGTGTGGAAATGACATTTTAGTAAATGCACCAGATGCAATTTATCTTAAAGAAATTGCACCTCGTTATCACCCTTACTACTGTATCTCTACACTCAACACAACCATAAATTATTCACCAAGTTTTACTCTACCTTGAACACTTTGATCTTTTCGCTTATTTTTACAAAGTTTTATGATGAATGTTCTTAGTTGTTTTTACTTTATTCTTATCATTATCTTCTTTGCAATAATGATATTGCACTTTATTATATGAATTGTGCTTCTGCAAACACTATTCATTGCCTATGCACCATGCTAATTTTTTATCTAACATTTTCAAAGATGTTTCGATTAGAAGAAGAAACCTTTTGTGCTAGTGGGACATGGACTAGCTCCTACCAAGTAAAAACTCCAATGCATTTCTTGTATAAAATTTTGCTACCGATGTACTATTCTTCAAAAATTTCTTAGTGAAAATCCTTTTTACTTAGAGAATTTTCACATTGCACGAAGTCTTTTTCCATTGTGATATCCCCAGACACCATGCACCTATATCTTCCACATGTTCACACTTCTCACATATATATCTCCCACATAGTAAGGACTTTACTATTTTTATTTTCAACCCTTGTGGGAACAATTCATGGTTGATTCAAGCATAGTTCCCACTCCCACAATTTGGAATTTCAAATGGTTATGCACCGACATTATAGGAAGATATGTAATGTGCACAGTTACAGATTCATTTATTGCACCTTTATTTTCCACCATTTGCAAAAAAATGAAATTTATTTACCACTTGTGTGAAGGAAATGTCCCTCTTTTCTATGAGTTGTTTAGTGGTCTCTATTTATGGCTTCCCGTATTCTACAAGTAAATTACGTGTGGAAATGAAATTTTAGTAAAAGCGTCATATCCATTCATGCCATAATCCACATTGTATGTAAATGCAATAGTTTCACAACACATGTTTTGACAAGCTAGGTAATTTACACTATAACTGAAGCATTTATGACATCATGGTTTGATCCAATTTGACAAGAAAGAACAACAAGTAGGTAATATATCTCATGCAATGTGAATGTATTGTTTTTCTATGACCTATATAATGGTTCCTATTAATGATTACACATCTTTCAAAGATATTTCATATGTGTGTAAATTCTTTTCTAGTGAATAGGATCCATGCAGGACGATTTAAAGCAATTGGACCCCGCTAATATACTATTCACAAGGTTCACCTATACCAAATTTCATTAAACAAACAACACTATGGAAAATAAAGGGAGGAAAGAGCCTTTTGTAGTGATACTATCAATTCACTAGCCAAGGAAGACAATAATTTTCATTGGTTTGCCTTGTACCAATGGTTCTTGAAATAGTCACTAGAAAAAAATAAAAATGACAGACTTTGGACCATATTCTTGGTCAATGTTGGTTGTGTTCTTGAATATTTCAAATTCAAAGAACTAATAACCTGGTGTGCTTGAACGTTTGACTCAAGGACAAAGATGATTAAACTAACAATGAAAAGAAAAAATTCAATGGTTCTTACTTTGAAAATGTTCAATAAAATGATCTATCATTCATCTTCAAATAAAACTCTTCATATTACAGATGTAGACACCTTCATGGCATCTCAGACATGCGATTGCAATTTATTGAGATACTTTCTACTACCTTCTGCAAACATGTTGACCAACCTTTCAACAATCGATATAACCTTTCTACAAGAACCATATCAGGACTTTTCATGGCTATTCGCCTATGTCGCTGACTGTGAGTAAGATTCACACATACCTAAGTAATCTCTATATGCACTATACTTTTCTTTCACAAGGATTTCGTGTTTGATTGGGCAGAGGTCATATCAAATGAACTTTTTTTTCAGTTAAGTAACTACTTTATCACTCCGATATTTTTCATGGAAACGCATTTGGTATTCACAATTAGATTTTTCAATTTCTTTGAGAGTCTCCCTGTCAAGGAGACCATTAATACACACAATGAACCAATTCGTTTATATCACTTGGTTCTATGAAATCATAAAACACCATTCAATTTTTTCATTGTTCAAGATAAGTTGGTTAGAGAGTTCATACACATGCTTGTTGGGGCAGAGCCCAAGAGAATAACCTAGGAAGTTGAATATTTTCTTAAGGGGGAGGGAATTTGGATTCAAGGGAAAAACCATACCTCCATCTACTTGTATGGTTGTCAATACAAACCGATTCTACTCCCTATATTTGTCTGCAATATATTTTTTGTAGCAAAAGTTTTCCACCAGTACAAATCTCATGTATTCTATTTGATAGAAAGAGAAAAAAACAATTATTTGCATTGCCTCTTCGATTTGAGGAAACAATGGTTAGGAATCTATCACATTTGAAACAAGTCTCAAAGAAACTTAATCTATTTAATCTAAAAGAAGAACCCCTAGGGGGTTTTGATCCAAAGGGACTGTTCTTGTAACATTTAACATCGATAAGCTACATCAACCTTTTTACAATATTTGAAGAAGAAACGACTAAGAATCTATCAAAGAAGGACACAAATTCATGCAGTGATGGCTTGTTCACATAAATAAGTTCAAATACCAAAATCTAGGGTAAAACAAGACAAAGGGGGAAACTAGTGCTAATGTCCAATCCTCTTCCAATCACCATCCATGTAAGAGATCCTCACCCGAGAAAAGAACCGAATGACACAAGGTAAACATATAATAGAGTAATGAAGGGTATTTTGGAGATGATAGTGGCAAGAAACAACCTCATGCAAATCTTGAACGAGAACATATAGTGTCGCATAAAAAAAGGAAACAAACCCCAAATAGAGACAATTCACAAAATACAAGAATCCTAGGAAATGATGAAGATATGTAAATTGAGAACACAAAGCTACATGACTAGGTAGCCTAGACAATTGTTGAAAGGTAACAAATTACATAGGACCTCGCAATAGAGGAACCCATGTATTTGACAAACAGTCCTTAACATTACACAATCCTAACTACAAGAGGGATGGAAATAAGTTGTAGATAGAGAGGGTCAGTGTAAAACACATAAAGGTTGTTTATAAATTAATTTTAGTGGCCAATATATAAAGAGTTTCACCATATGAACTCATGCAACTACATCACTACACGGGGGATGGTATTGCAGATTCAATTTTGGAACAAGAGTTGCAAACAATTAAATTGAAGAAAAGAATAAGTGAAATTGAGGATGCACTTAGTCCCAAACCATTATTTTCACAACCAATGGTGATACTTTCATCATAACATACTCCTCCAAGTACTCCAACAATCCCAAGGACAATCAGGAAGGCCCTTCAATGGTTAAATGGATTCAGATTCTATGTTGCTAATAAAATTAATAGAAGACTTGATATAATCAAACATGCATGGGAAGTCAACACCAACCTATGTGACCTTTCACAAAGGAATTTAAGTTCTAATGGATATTTGAAAAGAGACTTGCAACATGAGGAAGCCTACCACAAAAACAAGTTAAACACTTTCATTGCACAGGTGACTAGTGTTAGCACCCTATAATTCATGTGCCTAATTTATAAGCTTAATATCTCATTTTTGCAGTGTTTTGGCATTTTTGCAGTGAAATGGTACTTTTGCAGTGCCCTATAAAATTTCACAGCAATAAATTTTTACAGCGATAGATTTTCATAGTGAGGGGGATTTCCCAACGCTCCCAAGCTCTATGTTTTCGTAGAGCCATGCAACCACTTGTCGACGCTAGTTTTTTAAATGAGTAAAATTGGTATGTTTGGGAAAATAAAAATTGGTTTATAGTGGTTTTTTTGTTATCGGGCTCATATGTAGGATTAAAGTTATTTTTTATAAAAATGATAGGCTCGAGGCCCAAACTTTAATTATTATATTTCATTAAGAAACCTCCAAGCCACGATCTCCCATATGAAATCCCAATGCCAAATCAACACCCAATACCAAACAAAAGGTGCAAGGAGGAGAGCCCATGGGTTCATATTTCATGCACTATGCGTCGAACAAATTTGGAGAGGGTGATGAATATAAATTCACCAATGTTCATTATTTTCTTAAATTTGGGATTATTTCTTCACTATGAAAAATAAAAAATGAAACATCTTAACTCAAATCCAAGCAACTGGATCGAGGGCCAAGTTGAAGGATGTGCACTCTCAAAGCATTTTAGAAGTTCGAACACCAGGAACAAGGAAGTGCACTTCAAGTGGAGCTCAAGAGAACTTATATATATGGGATATACTCACAGACGCATTAAAAAAATTTCAAGCTCTCTAACTGTAATCAAAATCGATAAGGCTCACAGTGTGATGGGTTAAGGTGAACACCATAATTCAAAGGTTTATATCCAAATAGAGAGGAAATGAGCCATGCCAATGAGAATTCTAGTCTTCCTAAGGTGGAGGAGGGCATCGACGGAGCCATACTTGATGCACTTTCCATGAATGGAAATGTTGCACAGATTTCAATGAGAGATCATGGGATAGTAATGACTAAAGAAGATCTCATAAAAAATCTGGGAACAATAGCCAAATATGGAACTTCATATTTTCTAGAACAAATGCATCATATAACCTAATATGTTTTCATGTTCCCTTCAATGACATGTCTCCAACAAGATTGGATTAAACAAAGGAAATGTTTCCGACAGAATGAATATCAGGCAAAGCGAATAGAAATTCGATTTCAAAGTTTAGACTTGAGTTTTTCCATATGTAGAAAGTGGATCAAATTTATTAAGTTGCAGAATATGACAACAATGACAAAATGATGACATCATTTTAAAGTAAATAGTTTTATGCTCAAGTGCCTTGTTTCGCTATAGCCTATCACATAATGGATGGAACATGCTCTTAGTTTGATAGTAAATGAAAGACATGACATATAGAGTAAGATTTTGAAATTTTGGACATTGCTAGTCAGGGTTGTTGGTTACTTGGGCTGACCTAGGTTATGATCTCGAATAGGTTTCCAACAAAACCCTCAAAACTATTGCCCCTCCTGGTAAACTGGAAAGCAATGTTGTGCACATAATTCACAACATATTCTCACCTGAGATAGCTTTATGGGGGACTACAATACTTCGGTTTTTGTAGAGTAGGAAGGAATGGGGACTGTGTTTTGATCCTTTTCCCTATACATCATCATCATTAATCATTCATCTACTTCTAGAATTCATTAATCATTAAATTATGTATGCATTTTGTTATAGTTAGTTTTAACCATTCATTCTTTAAAAAAATAGTAAAATAAATCATTCATAACACATATAATAAAATATTTTACCGTGGAATACTTAGGTGTTTGTATTCTAGGAAGGAATGGGGATTGTGTTTTGATCATTTTCCTTATACATTATCATCATTAATCATTCATCTACTTATAGAATTCATTCATCATTAACTTATGCATGCATGTTGTTATAATTAGTTTTAACCATTCATTATTTAAAAAAATAGTAAAAGAAATCATTTATAACACATAGAAAAAAATATTTTACCATGGTTCACCCCCTTCTGAGCTACATCCACAAAGACCTATCTCTTCTGATATTTTATTCATTCTGCTACAAAATTTGTGTTGTGCATATTGCATATTCAATATTATAATCAAAAGGACGGTAAGTACCCTCTGGGAGGATGACTATATCACACCAGGCTCCTCATCCTATGACCTAACCCTCAAACACTAGCTTATTACACTCTACCACAATCACCATAACAAAACTTACAACAATCAATAACTTCTGAACCCCTAACCTAAACCTCCTAGGTCTTTATTTATACTACTCTACCGGCTTACAACCATTACAATATTTTCAAAAAACCTAACCCTAATATGGTTAGGCCTATATGCATGTGTGATATGTTTCTTTTCCTCTTGCATGCTTCTTTTCCTTCTTTTTTTGCATGCTACTTTTTTTCCTCCTAAGGTGTGTGCTCAAAAAATAGACCTTCTCTTCCAAAATTAGGATTGCGCCCAAAATAGGAATGAACCAACATGCCCCCAAAATTGACATGTGGATCATCCTGAGCCACTCAGGTGGTGTGCACTCCCTGTACCACTTTCTTCAAGCTATGGAACATTTCTGCTAGTTCTTTTCCTTTTTATTTCACTTACACAAATTTCTCTGCTAGTTCCTTGACCATCTACGTTGTTATTTGTTCTTGCAAAAATGTTGCACTCTCTATATGTTTCTATGCCATCCTTGTCTTCTCTTCCTCCATCTCCACAATTATCTGTGTTTCTTTCTTCTGGAGGCACTCCAACTGGGCCTGCCTTTCTTTCTTATTGATCTGCGCAATTTTTAAGTCTTCCTGCAGGGTCTTTATCTCCCACGTGCTCTTCAAGAATTTGGTAATTCTCATGGATTTATGTCTTTGATTCAACTTCTGCATTGTAGCACCAATTTTCTCCTCTTGTTGGTCCAATAGTTTGACCTTTTCATCCTCCTCCAAAGTGATCCAAATTTGTGAAGTTCTATGAAACAACGTTGTAACTTCATTGGGTTACCTTGCCATCTCCTATGTCTGGAATGTTTTTTTTTTTTCTATTTTCTCTCGGATATCAAGAGGAGTCGTAGGATTAAGCTTTTCTTTTGAATTCTCTATCTCCTACCAATATCCCTCAATTTTTTGCATAATGATATTTATCTTTTCATTTGCGCTCCTATCTAATGTTTGCATGCTATATAGAATGTGGTTGTATACCGATGTTAGCCCCTACTCTATCTTGTTAGGGAATTCTTTTTCCTCATCCTTTTCCAAATTAAACTAGTCGTAGGTGATATGTAACATCTTTGTGACCCCTACCAACTTCCAATTTGGTGGCATCCATGCAGTCTCTGGATTGTACCTCCTGCATTAAACTAGCCTAGATTTTGTATATGCTTTCATGGGTATTTGTGCCATGACTAAATCAAAGTGGTTTATGTCCCCCATGGGTTTCTACATAGTCTCATGATCAAATCTAACCATCTACTGTGTGACTGTGTATGTGGCACTGCATTGCACCAATATCTGAACTGTATCATTTTTTTCTTTCTATGCAGAGGGTTGTTGTGTCTTTTCAGGCTGATGTGTTGTGTCTTTTTGTACTATATGAATTTGTAGTTGTTGTAGAATATCATGGACTTCTATGAGTTTGGACATGATCTTCTCTCTCTGTGATTTTATGGAACAGACCACATCTTCCCCCTGTCTTGGACCTTTTCCACCATGAACTCAACATCATTCTCTGTCAGGGTGATGATTGGGCATTTCTTGGTGTATTTCATATTTTTGTATGTTTCCTCCACCTGCGCTGTAGTTATTTTTGTCTATGAGGGTTGTGCCCCACTCATTGTCGTCTTTTCCCCCTCCTCTCTGACCTACGATGTGTCTCCCTTCTTGGCATCCCCCTGAATGTCTGCCCTAAGAACCGTTGTTTTCCTTCTTTGCCTCTTTTGTACTATTCTTCTTCCAGATGCTTGATTACACACTGCAACCTTCCTGGGGTTAGATGTTGGGCTATTTGTCTTTGTTGAGGGGATTTCTTTATCTTGCCCCTTCGGTTAAGCTGATGTTGTTTTTGCTGAATTTATTCTTGGTTTTTCTACTTGCACCTTCCACTATGCAGGCCATTCTTTGAGTATCCAATCGACCCCTTCTCTAGTGACATGGTAATTCATCTCCAATCATTTCTTCTTTGGATCCCTTGAGACCTGGATCCACATATGGTGCCTTGATGCCTTAAACTGGGCTATCCCTTCAGACTCTTGGACCACTTCCATAGGAATGCACCATACAATGGTTGCTTGTTGTTCTGTATCTTCCATAATCATAGTGAACACCATGCTATTCACCTACTTATTTTTGGTATCCTTGGCCTGCCAGAGGGATTCATACCTGGCTTCTTAGCACTTCCCTTTCCTACACAAAAAATCCAAAAATTTTGGCTCCTGCCACCTTGCCAAGTTGTTGAGGTCATTTCCCACTTCCAACATTTCCCTCCCCTTTTCTATTTTCCTGAATTCATTTCTCCCTTTCTTTTCCCTCTTCTATACTTACTCATTTTTTCCCTTTTCTTTTTCCCTCCTACTATCCCTTTCTATTTTTACACTTAGTCGCCTTTTTTAGATCACGGGTTCCCGGGTTAGCGGACTTACAATTTCTCATCTCCATCTATAACATGAAATCATGAGTATAATCGACCTTCATGTTGTTCCATACTTAATTGATTGTACGATCGTGGGTTCCTGGGCTAGCAAGATCGAACTTTCATGATCCTATTTTCTGTGATATACACATTGAAAAAAAAAGTTATGTGATCTACATTTTGATCCCCAGAATCCCCGAAATTCCAAGTCTCATTCCACCTATGATGATTCCATATGAACGTCATGCCATTATATACTTAGCCAATTTAACACCTTATACCATTGCAGACTCGTGGGTTCACGGGTTCCCGGGTTCACAAAAATATCAAATCATATTTTTTTCTCGTTCGTCCCCACCACCCTCACACTCTTCCCAATGCACATTTACTATGATTTTAATGATAATAACTTACCATACAGGTTTGAAAGGATGGTCATTAATAAGCGAAATTCTCAAGGAGATATCCTATTAAAATGCATTAAAGAAGGTTTTATGGAGGATTATATTATCACCCTCCAGCGTTCATTTTAAAGATAATCTGAAGCAAGGGAACGTTCCCATCAACTTATGGAAACAACTTGACAATAGTTCTGTTTAGATACATTGAATATTTTTTGGCACGAGGACCTGAGTTTTGAGTGGTCTAGAGCATATTCCTACTACTCATCCTCTTCTTCCCAGAAGGAGGTAATATGGACGTCTGTAATTGTCCATGCAGGTTGTGTCCCTGAACTCTTTGACTGTAAGGAGTTGGTCACCTGGTGCACCGAGAGATATATTCCAAGCCAACGAATTATTTAGTTGTGGGACCATTCCCCTGTCTCTTTATCACCTCAGGTATACCATAAGATGTTGAGACTTCCCAAACCAATACTCACCTTCAAGGGTGAAGATTGCAGGGAGTTCTTAAAACATCATGACAATGGATTGGACCTCTTACCTAAATTCCTATACAACCCAATGGTCATCCCCAAGGACATCATGAGATTTCAGGTTGGCTCGTTTAAAAATACCTTCCTAGAAATTGCATGGGTTTTTACGAGGATAACAGGACAATAAAATACAACCAACATCTCTCAGATGATTCTTTACATTCTATATTTTACGGTCAAAGAATAGACCATATTCCATTGGGGTAAGTTGATTTCCATTGAAATATCTTCCCAATTGTTGTAATACAAGAAGGAGAAGAAATTCTTTATGTCATCTTATTTGGTTTTTGAGATAATGCATTGTTGTCAGTTCCCAAGATTATTTGTGTGTAAGAAGGTAAAATGTGAATTCGACCCAGTAACCTTCTAGTATCAAACATTCTAGAGGCACCAGGCCTCCCAATAGTTTTATGAAGTTTTTAATGATTTTTTCTGAGTTTTTAAAGATTTTTTGTGTAGAAAGGACACTCCCCGGATGTCTGACCAGGTGAGTAAGTTCCTAGATAGGAAGGGGACACTAGAAAAAATGGATAATTATAAATTTATAATGATTTTTGGTTCCAAGGAAAATCCTTCCTTCCTTTCGTGCCACATATCTCACAAAATGTTTGTTGTTGAAATAACAAGGAAGTACAACTATTGGTTTCATTTTTTTCCATGAAAAGAGAAAAAATCAATTCATACCTCTTCCTTGGAAATTTGGAGACTTCATATTTAGAAATATGAACAAGATTGATGAATTCATGGGCCACTTCCATAGCCTCAATCTAAAATATGTTGAAAGAGTAAAAGGGTTCGACCCTAGAGGAATTTTTGTAAAAGATCTATTGGTTGTTGGTTTCAAAAAATATTTCATTAATGATATTTTGAATGAAGACGGATATAATGTCTCAGCCACTCCCTCTCGTGACACCGATGACCTAGAAATGATACTCAACACCAATGAGTCATACAAGTAGAGAGGAAAAGGATTTGGTGAGAAATTTTGCCAATCCCCGACTGTCACTCCAAAGAGTACAACATCGTGGAGCAGCACTCCAATGGACCACCAAATTAAGAATGTAACCCATAGTTCTTTAGGAGGAGGAGGAGATAAGAACCCTCCTTCAAGAAAAATTGAAAGTTATCACAAACTTCCCTTTAGGAAGAAAATAAAAAATAAATTGCAAGAAGAGGAGGGACCTCAAGGTGAAAGCGATATCTATGACCTCTCTCTTGAGGATATGGAACTCAAAATTGACATAAAAAAAGTGTTCCCCATTGTTGACCAACTAGAGAAAACTGCTCACCAGAATCCCCAGATGGAAATAATTGAGAGAGATACCTTCGATAAAGAAGAGTCTTTTGTATTTAAGAGCATTGTTTTTGACAGCGAGTCCAAAAATTTGATTATTGAGAAAAGAGATGTAAATAATAAAAGGGGAAATCTCATTCAAATATTAACCTACAGAACATGCGGCCTTCCCAAATTTCCCAAATTCACCGAGCAACTAGAGACAATCTAGATAACTATGTTGGAGGCATTGAAGAAGATAATTTTAGGTTAAAGGAGAAAATCAAAGAATTGGAGGAAACTTTAATGCCTCTTCCAGTACTTCCTAGTCCTTTAGCAATGATCAGGCCTACCACACCTGCAACAAAATTAAAAGGATAGGCAAGATTTCTCACATCGTCCCAGGCCTATGTGGAGAATAATATCAGGAAAAGAATGGAATTAATTACCGAGTCTTGGGAGATGTCAAAGAGCATGGTCTCTTTTGGAACGAGATCACATGCTTTTGATGAATATTTACAGGCAGATTTGAAAAATGAGGAAGGTTTTTACCTTGATGCGGTTGTACCATTTGGTTTTAAATTTACTAATATGACAAATTTGAGAATAAGAGAGGAGGATATCGCTTCTTTGAACTGGATAAAACAACTAAACACATGTTGGAAGGAAAATGTTAAAAGCATGAATATTATTGTCCAAGAAAGTGTTCAGGTTATAACCAGAAGAAAAAAATTATTCAAAAAGATGACTGAGATAGATCTAGTTGGGAGCACCAATGGCGTCCAAGACCCCAAATTGATACTCAACTCATTTTTATTAACCAAGAAATATTTTGACGAATAAGTTGATATCTTTAAAGGGTTATCATTTGAAAAATTCTATGAAATTATTGAGTATAGTGAAGATGACGTGAAAAACTGGCTATTTGATTATTCAATTAAAAATCAAGATATTGAAAAATATTTGCGGAATATTTTTATTGATCTAAGGGACTTGTAAGGAGAGATATTCAATATAAAAATATGGCATGAAATCAACGTGGTGCCAATGAGGAGCTACAACAAGGAGTGGTTTAAAAAGGTTGTTGACAAACTTACCGATGAAGGGCAAAGAACAGTTGAGACGGCTCCTATAATTGTTGATGAAAGCCATAAAAGGACATCAATGAGTAAGTGAAAAACATGAGATACAATCATAGTAATTTCATACCAATCACATATTTTTGTCTTTATCAAGCTCTTCATCCAGTTACTCCAGCTCTTTAAATAGAAAGGTTTAACTGAAGACTAATACTTTCTTTTTTCTTCTTACCAGGTCTTGTTGTCTTCCACCTCCCACTTTATTCATTCTATGAACTTCATTCTTACAGATATTTGCTTTATGGTCCATGGGAGCCCCAATCCCATTCATTATGACAAACCCATTTTAATTTCAAAGAATATGTATTGAACTATATATATTTTAGAAATTCCAAGAGAGTTGTTTTGGGAACAATCTCGATTTTACTTTGTAACCCAGTTTTTCTGAATATAAATTATTTGAGGTTGATCTATCGTTATCTTCATTTGAGTTGTCCATGTATCACTCTGTCAAAGTTCTCTTATGCATGCAGATCATTTTCTTTTATTTTTGTATGTGATCATAAATATTCATCCCTACTATGATGGATGTGAGGAAATTCTGTTTATTTGCTTTAAATGTATGAATGTATGTGTTTCCTAGTCCATTTTCATGAACTTTATTTTTAAAAGAAAAAAAAAAAAAAACATTTTCCATTTTTTGTTATATCTATTTTACTTTCCTTTGACGAACTTCTATAAAATTCCCACATTTTAAAAATCTCGAACAGAGCAGTGCTACCACTATAAAAAAGCAGGAGGATTTGTATCCTCATGAGGCTGATGTTTCGGTCCTAACATATTCAAGCATCAACATTTTTGGCGACCATACCGGGGACATGAACTAAAAATTTGGAACTTGGCCCAACTTTTTTGAAAGAATATATGAATTTACCCTGGGGTAATAAACCCCATTTAGAAATTGGATTGAATAATCAATGAAGAATTTTTCACCAGTTGTATAATATGGTAATATCAACATCCCAGACTTGAGAGGAGTTAGAAGGGTCCTAGCAAATCTCAGTCCCAGAAGAAGAAAGAGAAATCCTTCGAAGAAAAAGGAGAGAAGAATGACAAGATCGAAGAGACCAAATATTGGCTAGAATAGCACAAGAACAAGGTAAATATTGAAGATGGACGAATACAAGGGACCCATTACCAGAAGTAAAAGTAAGAAACTCTCCATCCTTATAAGTGAAAAGTATGATCTTGAAACCTCCTAAAAAATTGTAGCGAGAGACGAATAGCCCCGAAATGAGCATCATGAGGAGAGACAACGAGGTGAAAGAGATGTGCAAGAAACCAAGGAATCTTGAGGTTTGGAAACATAAAGAGGGTAAGATATTCCCCTCTTAATATCATAGGTGAAAAACATGAGCTCCATGTTCTCCCTAAGGGAACCTTAAAGGAATTTTTTGGATATGGGACAATCAATGCAAAGAGGCATATGCACTTATTTCTTGACATTTGTGACTTTCACCGAGTTGAATATGATGATGTCATGGTGAGGTTGTTTCTGAAAAATTTATCAGAAAGAGATTATGAATGGTATACAACATTTCCCATTAGATCCATTCACTCATTTAACGACCTCAAACAGATGTTCCTAACTATGTTTTCCCCCCAAATTTCATACCATACCCTCCTCACAGACTTCATCCAGATTGGGTTGAGGAAGAAAGAAAGGATATGAGATTTTAATCTTAGGTTCAATAAGACCTTGAGTAGAATCCCATAAGACAAAATACAAAATGACTCAGTCATTCTTGGTTGTTATAAGAATGCAATGCCTCGGAATGTAAAATATGACATCAAAACATCCCAAATGGATACTTTGGAGGAAGCAATGACTAAGGCCACTGAGATCGAAGAAATTAGGATTGAAACGAGTGTCGACCCTGAAATTATACTGGGAAGAGTAAAAAGGAAGACAAGAGGATTGAATATTTATAATCAAGGGCCATGTAGCTTGAGAAAGAATGAAGAATTTAAACCTCGGGCAGCTTCGAATAAAACTACGGGCGAAGGATTTTTTAAAGGAACCATACCTGACGTAAAAGTTGATCCTATGGTGGAATGGGAAACAAAGAAAATAATTGAGATTATGCATATGAATAGAAACATAAAAAATATGCAGAATGAAATAACCAAGCCGGTAAGGGGAGATAATTACATGCCAAACCCAAGAATTTTGATTCCTGAACAAAGGAGGAACCATCCCCCTGAAAACATATTCAGGTTCGAGAATACTGACGACAAACAGAGACCAAGGTTTCCCAGACAACCTACTCCAAACACGACTATTTTGGATGATGTCTATAAAGAAAAATTGATCAAGCAAAAAGGTTATTACTTACCTAATGAAATCTCTGAGATAGTGCAGATGGAAAGATGCAAGACGTCCATGTATATATATGGAGAGGGAGAAAACGATCCTAACTCACACAAAAACGTTGCCCAAACAAGAGGGTTTGTAAATAGACCAAAGAATAAAGGTGACTCCGACAAAGAAAAACAAAAATAAAAAGAAAATGAAAAATCAAATGAAAAGTGTCAAATGAGAAGGTGATAGTTGGAACCACAAGGCAACACTTGGCTTCAAGCTCAAATCAAATGACGTATAATGTCATGGAGGACTTAAGTAAGTTGAGGATAAATTTTCCTTTTACAGAAGTGGTGAATATTCCTCAGCAGAGGAAAAACACATTGAAGTTGTTGAATGATCCATCAGAAAGAACTGAAGTTGTTGTTACCACTCCAAAACAAAACCAAAGCTCATCGACTACTAAGCTAAGAGTTAAAATTCCACCCTTCTACATTGCAATTGAAAACCATGATGTTGCATTACATAACTGTTTAGTTGATAATGGTGCAACAAATAATATAATTCCACTTGTGGTTATGGAAGCGTTGGGCATGAGTTGCACTAAGTATTATGAAACTGGTGAGAGTATATATGCAATCGATTCTAGAAAATTGTCGGCGTACGGGGAAATCAAGGATTTTTACGCCTGGATTACAACAACTCCCCATATCATCACAATTTTTAATATTACCATGGAAGACCTTCCTCCAGCATATGGGGTTGTGATAGGAAGATATTGGGCCTCCATGATCAGTGGTGTTGGCCCTCGACCAAGTTTTGAGGAAACCTTGGTCAGGTTTGGACCACTTTTTGGACTTTGACATGATGGTCGAGAAAGGAACACCCAGGCGAAGCTGAGATCATGGATCTCACCAATTTTGTGGGGTATGTGGACCCAACAATGGGTTCTTTAGGGTGTTTGTAATTGTTTATGGAATGTCGGCCCATGGGTTCTCCCATGATTAGGCCTTTTTGTAAGGGATTTTAAAAGTATAAATAAGTAAGAATGTATTGTAGAAGAGTAGTGGAAAGTGGCTAAGTGCAAGTAATTCGATTGGCTTTGTGCAAGAGAATGTTTATGTGTTAAGGATTTGTTGGTTCTATGCCTTGACCTAGTTTGGAAGGAGGATTAGGTGCTCAGTGCGCAGATCTCTTGTCCTCTGTGAAACTTGACTCTATGGCTTGGTGCACAGGAGTCGATGAATGTAAGAGATTGATGAATAATAAATAAGACGAAGCAGTTGGTGGACGTAGCCCCACATTTGGGTGAACCACATATATCTTGTGTATTTGGTTTTCTTTGTGTTGTGTTGTTTATGTTATGAATCTTCTTAGTGATTTTATGCATGATAGATATATTTGTTGATGCTTAGTGCTTTAATTGCATTAAATATAGATAAATGTTAGATCTAACTCAATTCTAAGTGCTCAGGATATATGATCATTTATTGTTACTATGCCAATCTATATTAGGGTTTGTTCTGTGATGTTAAGGAAGCTATTAAACTAATTCTTATGATCTTCTAAGTGTTACTAGAATACTTTGTGAAGTGTTATGATCACATATCTGTGTCCCAACTCAGTTACAGTCACCTACGTCCTGTAACCCCCCTACCTCTACCTCAGGTGAGACTTTGCCCGCTCCGCAGGTGTTGCTAAAAGGGGCGGTAGTTAGGGTTTTGTTGGTTCATTGTTGAAGCGTTGAAATATAGGTCTTCCCCTGTGCTAACAGGTGGATATATAATGAACAATGACAATTGTATGATGCTACCAAGCAAGGAGCGAGAAATTATTAAAGTACCCCGTGAACCTAGAAAACCTTTCTCCTTCAACAAAAAGGATAATGAATTAATGGAAGATTACATAGATGTTGGGATTGGAAACTATGCGATCTTAGACATGAAGCACAACTAAAACCTAGAACAATTTAAAGACTTGGAGGGACCAGAATGTTTTTTTGAAGTCTATTGGAGAATTTCATTCAATGAAGCCTGTTCTAAATCTGGGAACAACGTTGGAATTGTTCTCTTAAGCCTAGACAAGATGACGCATCCCCACACTTTAAGACTGGAGTTTCCATGCACAAATAATGAGGAAAAATATGAATCTTTGATCCAGGGGATGATCCTCACACAAGGAATGAAAATAGAACATCTCATTTTGACTGGAGATTCAGATTTGGTCATCAATCAGGTTACCAAAAGTATAAAATAAAAAAGGAAAGACATAAGTTGTATTTCAAAAGAGTTAATAACCTAATGGAATCCTTCATCTATTTCAATATCACTTTCATTCCAAGGAAAAGAATCAAAAGGACGATTCACTAGCCTTAGTGGACTCATTATCAAACCCAGATGATGTCCTAAGAAAAATGTCTTTCCAAGTAGAAAGGGCCTTTTGGCCATCCATGCTTGGTAATAGTGAGTACTTACAAGTTTTTGAAAATGATGAACAATTGGAGAATTTTTTGTTAAACGATGATGATGAAGAAGACGATAACTTGATTTTCATCTTGAAAGACTGCATACAAGTTGAATATTTATTTAGAAAAGATGATCATGCCAAGAATCTTCTTGAAGAAGTTTCAGTTCGAAAGGTGCAAGAAACAAGAAAAGTCAATATTGGAAGGGACCAATCCCTGAAATATGTCAATTTGGGAGTTGATTTCACCCCCTAAGAGGTTGATCAATATGTTTCCTTATTCAAATAATATATTGATGTATTCGGTTAGACCTACGATGATTTGAAGGCCTATGATAAAACTATATTCCAGAATATCATTCCTTTGAGGGAAGAAGCCAAACCGGTGAAACAAAAAATAAGAATGATGAATCCCAAGCTGAAACCTCTGGTAAAAATTGAGTTGGAGAAGTTGAAGAAGGAAAGGATAATATATCCCATTAAACATTCCTATTGTATTTCAAATCCAGTGATTATCAAGAAGAAGACCGGGGAAATCTGAATGTCCATTGACTTCAGAGATCTTAACAAAGCAAGCATAAAAGATAATTTCCCATTTCCCAACATGGAGTTTCTTCTACAACAAGTTATTGTATTAGCCTACATGTCTATGTTGGATGGTTTCTTTGGATATAATCAGGTTTTAGTAGATGAGGAAGATAGATAAAAGACAACATTTATCACACCATGGGAAACATATGCATATGTTAGAATTCCCTTCGGTTTGAAGAACGATGGAGCCACATTTCAAAGGGCCATGGATCATGCATTCATCGAATTGATATGAAATTTTATGGAAGACTATCAACATGAATTGATAGTGCATTCAAACAAAATGGAGGATCACATCCATCATTTAAGAAAAGTCTTTGAAAGATGTAGATTATACAACGTTTCTCTGAACCCAAAGAAATGTTTTTTTGTTGTGACTCTAGGCAAGTTTTTGGGCCACATTGTATGCAAGGAATGGATTTACATATATTTAGAAAGAGTTAAAGAAATTAATGAACTCAAATCCTCGACATCCAAGAAGGCAGTCCATTCATTCTTTGGGAAAATAAATTTTTTTCGAAGATTTGTCCCTGCTTACACAAGCATCGTAAAACCTATCAATTTGTTGTTGAAAATAGAGCAGAGATTCGAGTGGACAACATATGTTGAGGAAGTGTTCAACAATATCAAAGGGGAAATCAATGATCACCACCGCTCCCATTCTCATTAGTGAAAACTTAAGAGATATTTTATTATCTATTCATATTCTAGAGAGGAAGTCATTGCATCCATCCTCACTCAGAAAAATAGCAATGGAGAAGAAATATCGATAATTTTTATGTCAAAAACCCTACATGACTATGAGATGAGGTATTAAAAACTCAAGAAATGGGATTTGGCTCTTGTAAAAGTTGTGGCACACTTTCAAGCTTCAACTCCCATGTTATAGATTATGTTCCCTCGTCACCAATCAATATGCTTCTAAATCAACAGTTGAGAGAAGGGAAATGGGCTAACTGGTTAGCAAAAATTCAAGAGTATAATATCGAGATTAAACCTTTGAAGTCAATAAAAGGACAAGATTTATGAAATATTATTGCGAATGGGGACTCGGTCGATGGGATGATTTCAATGTTAGTCGGGGAACCATTAGATAATTCAGAATGATACAGAGATATCATATTCTATTTAAGGTCCAGGAAATTCCCTGTTACAATGAATTCTAAGGAGAGAAGGACACTCAAGATGAAGGTGAACCAATACATGTTGATTGCTAACATACTTTTTAGAAGAAATTTTGATGAAATACTACTGAGATGTGTCTATGAGAATCAAGCTCAAGGACTGATCAAAGAATTCCATGAGGGAATATGCGGTGGACACTTTGCACCTACTGCAACTACCCAAAAAATAATCAGAGCGAGATTTTACTAGCCGTCAATATTCAAGGATTTGTATGTCACAATAAGGAGATTTTTGTCATGTCAATAGTTTTCAAGAAAAATGAAGAAAGTTGTGATGCCTCTACAACTGATTTTGGTGGAAAAACCATTTTCCTAGTGGGGAATTGATGTTGTTGTTTGATTAATCCAAAATCTAGAAAGGGGAATATGTACATTATGAAAACTATTGATTATTTCACGAAATGGCCAGAAGCGGTGGTGCTAAAGAAGGATGACACCGAAGAATTGATTATATTCCTCAAGGACAAAATTCTATCAAGGTTTGGTGTCCTTTATAAATTTATCACAAACAATGATTTGATCTCCATTGGGTCAAAGTTCATGAAGTTTTTTGGACAATATGGTATCATCATCGAATTATTATCCATAAGGAAATGGCCTTACTAAATCCACAAACAAAAGACTTGTGTAGATATTGAAGAAAATTGTTGATAGAAATTAGAGGAATTGACCTCTGAAGTTGACAGAAGCATTATGGGAAAGCAGGAAAACCCCGAAGGATAGCATCGGTATGTCTCCATATCTATTGGTTTATGGGAAAGAGAAAAAGATTTCAATTAATGTCGAGCTTAATGCATTGATCTCCATGGATAATATTGAGGACACAAAAGACACTTCACCTATCTAGAAAATGATCAATCAATTGTTGAATTTGGAAGAGGAATGAAGAAAGGCCCCGAATCGAACTTCTGAGAGGTAGCATATCATCAAGAAGTATTTTGATCAAAGCACAACTATGAAGAAATTTCAGAAGGGAGAACTGGTATTGCTTTGGAACAAAGCCAAGGAGAAGCCATCCATGCATACAAAGTTCGAAGCACTCTGGATCGGACCCTATATCGTCGAAAATACATTGGCCTTCAACCCATATATGCTCCAAGACATTAAAGGAAAAAGGTTAATGTTTCTTGTCAATGAGAAACATATGAAAGGTTTGTTCTCCTAGAACTTTTTCATTCTCATTATACATAATTTTATTTTTAGTTTGTATATTCTTAATATGACTCCATATCCCAATGTGTGGAAGCACTTGGTCACGAGAGATTATAGATTCTTGACAACCCATAAGGGGGTCATCATCCCACAATTAGAGCCTGTTGTTGAGGTCATTTCCCACTTCTGAAATTTCCCTCCCCTTTTCTATTTTCCCAAATTCTTTTCTCCCTTTCTTTTACCTCTTCTATACTTACCCGTTTTTTCCTTTTTGGTTTTTCCCTCCTACTATCCCTTTCTAGTTTTACACTTAGTCTCATTTTTCATACCGCAGGTTCCCGGGCTTGAAGACTTATGGTTTCTCATATCCATATATAGATTCACATCATGAGTCCTACTGACCATCGTGTTGTTCCATACTTATCTGATTTTACAATCATGGGTTCCTGGGTTGGCAGGATTGAACTTTCATGCTCTTATTTTCCATGATATACACATTGCACCAAAAAGTTTCGTGATCTACATTTTGATCGCCAGACTCCATGAAATTCCAAGTCTTATTCCAACTACAATTATTTCATCCGATCACCACACCATTCTATACTTATTCAATTTCCAACCTTATACCATCATCGATTCACAGGTTCGCAAGTTCCCGGGTTCACAAAAATCTCAAATAATATTTTTCTCCTGTCTGTCCCTACCACCCTCATGCCCTTCCCATTTCACATTTACTATGATTTTAATGCTAATAAATTACCATATAGGTTCAAAAGGATGGTCATTAATAAGAGAAAGGATTGAGGAGATCTCCTATTAAAACACATTAAAGAAAGATTTACAGAGGATTATGTTATCCCCCTCCAACTTTCATTTTAAACATAATCTGGAGCAAGGGAACATTCTCATCAACTTATGAAAGCAACTTGACAATAGTTCTGTGGAGATATGTTGAATATTTTTGGGCATGAGGACTAGAGTTTTTAGTGGTCCAGAGCATAGTCCTACTACTCATTCTCTTTTGCCCAGAAGGAGGTAATATGGACGATTGGAATTGCGTGCGTAGGTTGTGTACCTCAAGTATTTGACTGTAAGGAGTTGGTCACCTAGTGCGCTGAGAGATATATTCCAAGCTAATGGATTATTCAATTGCAGGACCATTCCCTTGTCTCTCTATCGCCTCATGTATTTCGTAAGATGTTGAGACTTCTCGAATCAATGCTCACCTTCAAGGGAGAAAATTACAGGGAGTTATTAAAAAAGAATGACAATGGATTGAAACTCTTACCTAAATTCCTAGAGAACCCAGCGGCCATCCCCGAGGACATCACAAGATTGCAGGTTGGCTCATTTAAAAATCCCTTCCGAGAAATTACATGGATTTTTATGAGGATAATAGGACAAGAAACTACAACCAACATCTGTGTTGGCCCTTGACCAAGTTCTAGAGATCCTTGGTCATGTTTGACCTATTTTGGGACATCGATAGGATGTCGAAGGTGGAGTGCAAGTCGAAGTGGAGATTATGGGATATCGGCCCCTTTGTAGGGATTTCTAGGTTATGGGCTTATGTAACGGGTATGGGAAGGTCGGCCCATGGGTTTACCCATTTTTAGGCCCTTTTTGTAATGTATAAATAGATAGCTAGATGATGTAAGATAGGGGGTGTGAATGGGTGATGCTAAGTGCTAAGTGCAAGTGATAATTATAGGTTCTTTGTGCATACTATGTGAGACTTGCAGGGCTAAGTGCAAGTGAATGTAGGAGACTATGAAAAGGCTTAGTTTTGTAACCTAGATCGGGGAAGGAAGATCTAGCAAAGTGCATAGATATCATATCCTATGCGGAGTAGGATTTTTGTGGCTTTGTGCATGTAATTGATTGATAGAAGATAATAGAAGAGAGAAGAGTTGGTAGACGTAGCCCCAGGCCGGGGGCGAACCATGTATATCTCATGTTGTTATGCTTTGTGCGATGCATTGATGTTCCTATGTGTTTACTTTCTTAAATGCTTGATATAGATGAATAGTATATAGATATGCAGATGCTTTGTGCTTAATAATGTAGTTGAATGCTAGATCTAATATGTTTCTCTATGCTAAGTAATTTTAGATGTTAGATATGGTTGAATATTGTGTTTCTCTATAATTAGGGTTTTCCTTGCAAAGTGAATACTGACGAACTGTGCTTTGCTAGAGTATTTTAATCACAGATCCGTGTCCCAACTAAGGTTGCATACATTGAAGTCCTGAAACCACCCCTGCCTCTACCTCGGGTGATACTTCATCTACTTCGCAGGTGTTTTCGAAAGGGCTGATAGTTAGGGTTTTTTTGGTGTGCTCTTGAGCATTGAACCCTGGGTCTACCCTTGTGCCAACAAATGGTTCCATTGTCGGGACCTGAAATTGTGATTGCTGGGAATTGAAGAAAAGGAATCTTTGTGCATAAATCTGGACCTAAAACTATGATTGCTGGGAACTGAAGAAAATGAAGCTTTGTGCGTAAATCCGGACCTGAAACTGTGATTGCAGGGAACTAAAGAAAAGAAAGAAAGATCTGTGTGTAGATCTGTTTCTTTAGTGCGCAGTAGTCGACTTGACTGGTGAAGCTATGTTCTAAGAAGAGAAATTTGATCTGAAGAAAAGAGGTAAGACCTAAAAATCTTTGTGCTCTGATAAAGGAAAAGTGAGAATTTTAATTGTGCTTTGCTAAAGGTAAGAATAGTGAAAAGTTTTTATTGAAAAAGGTAAGATACGTGGAAATTTTTGTTTCAAAAGTATGGATCTAGGTTTGTTTGATAAATTCTATCCTAGCTTGAAAAGTAGGGCACAACTAGATGAAATAAGGTTTGATTTGAGTAGATCTGACAAAAATAATGAAAGATATGTTATTCCTATGCATAGAAAGAATGTTTGGACTAATAAATGGATGCAGTATCCTAGAAAGTTTTTTTTGTAGGTTAGCTGCCATGACCCTAGTGCATAGTACAAGAAGGGATGCATATTAGTTAAAAGAAAAAGAGGATTAACCCTTTGTTATAGTTGCAGAAGACCGAGACATCTAGCTAAATAATGCCCTAGTAGAAGACCTAGTTGTCTTTGTTGTAAAGCTATGGATCATGAAGTTTTAAATTTCTCTAGAATGATTGCTAAGATTGAAAGAATGAATATGAGACAAGAAAACCCTAAGAAAGGTCAAGGAACTAATACCATGAAAGAACCCCAGAAAGAATCAGAGACTATATTACTGCACATGAAAGAAACCCTGAATGAGAACCAAAATATCAACTTGTCAAATATTTTCAAAGAAAAAGAATGCATAGAAACAAGTATATGAGACTTCGACATTGACTGTCTTCTAGATGAGGAAACACAGGTGAATATCATGACAGAAAGAACTTGGGAAATTTTGGGAAACCCTTCTATAACTCCTTCATTGGGAGGAATAGGATTATTCAGAGGAAAAATGATAACCTTATGTGGAAGACTCACCCAAACATCTATGAGTGTTCATGGAACTTTGATAGAGGAAGATTTTGAGTTTGTTAAATTCATTGAAAGCAGCGCCCCATTTGCTATATTACTAGGAAAAACTTGGATTAAGAAAGATTAGTTTAGAAGAAAAGAAGAGGAAGTCTTAGAACAAAAGAAACAATAATTAAAAGATTTCATGACTAGGAGGATAACAAACTTGATTGAAGAACATGATAATTGATCGAATCTATTTAGAACCAAAAACCTAGAGGTTGAAATTGAAAGAACACAATACAATTCACCGAAGAATGGAGAACCTACCTCGAACAAAGGAGAAGTATTACTCTCTAACCCTATGAAAGAAGTTCAACAACGCGCAGTTTATATGCCAAAAGGATATAAGAATCAGAATGGAAAGAGAAACATTGAGACAAAGGTCACAGGGAAGAATGATAGAAATCTTGATAAGAAGAGAGAAAAGTTAGAAAACTTGCAGAATATTCCAGAGGGAACTTCGTAGAAGGACAAATTGAAAAACTGGAACTTTGTCGGGATATCAAAACATCGCAACATGGAACTGCTCCATGGCGGAGCAATATGACCGTTGGAAGAATTATAATCATTCGACCGATGCCCCAAATGGTTTGAAAATAATTTATGGCCATAAAGCTCTCCATCAGACCATTGGGACTGCGTTGTAATGGATAGAACTGCATTGATGAATGCTTCTCACCTGTTGGAGAGATCTGTTACCTCGTTGTCTACTTAGACTATTAACTGTTGCACCAAGAACACTTTTGCGAATTGTATCAGAGCTAACAAAAGAACTCATTGATACCGCACTGTGTTTACTAAGATTGACACCTATTCTATTACTTTGAACACTCATTCATCGACCTGAGTTTTTTGATCAAGAGCATGCATGTCGGACGAGCTTAGCACTGTGGAGAAGTCAATCGAGGAAGTTTTAATTGATCTAATGGCCGAGAGAGTGATGTCCACAGGAGTTCAAGATTCATCGACATGAGGAGTGCAAGCCTCCCCATCAACTACTCATGGATTAGGACCATCCCGACCTATAACACAGAAGAGAACCAAGAACCGATATGACTTGGAAAATGAAACGTTAATCCCGGCTATCTAGCCTGACTACTGTTGGGTATGTGTTATATTCTTTGCACGAGTGGTAGTGTTTGAGCGCCTGCACAGGGGGGTAAGAGGGGGACCCGCTAGGCCCCCCCTCGGGGGGTGCAGGGGGGCGGAGCCCCCGAAATTTTGTTTTTTTGGGCCGACATATTTTCGCCGGTTTCGGGCCGACATATTTTCGGGACCACATGATATTAGGTGGTTTTCGGCACATGGTTTTTGCCGATGGTTTTCTATTTCCGGTTAAGGAATTAGGGTTTTGGACTAATCCAGGCCATTGGGTTAGGGTTTTGGATGCCGCTGGCTCCTATATGTATATTGTATTGTAAACAATGTAACATAATGTGTATCAATATAATATATGTTGGTTTTCCCGGTTTGGGTTTCCAGGTGAAAAATATTTGTGTAATGTTTGTATTTTCCATTGCATCTTTTCTATTCTTTTTTGAATATCAGTTTGCAGTAGATATTGTACAAGGTTAGAATTTACATTTGGTATCAGAGCTTTATTGGCTTCAGGGGGACGCCTTTGTCGTCAAGGGTTTGGCTCGGGACTGTGATAAGCCTTGTTACAGTGGGAG
>ML778000.1:708723-724526 GCA_009831015.1 Picea engelmannii | reverse complement strand
CTCCTATATGTATATTGTATTGTAAACAATGTAACACAATGTGTATCAATATAATATATGTTGGTTTTCCCGGTTTGGGTTTCCAGGTGAAAAATATCTGTGTAATGTTTGTATTTTCCATTGCATCTTTTCTGTTCTTTTCTAAATATCAGTTTGCAGTAGATATTGTACAAGGTTAGAATTTACATTTACATCCTGCCCTTGGCTGACGCGGTGAGTCGTGACAGTGTCCCGAGGGACTTTGATTACACAATGGTTACTGCGTACCTCCCGAAGGGGATACGTGTAGTTAGAACACAGCAAGATAAGATCGCGACGTTGAAGTTCAATGACTTCAACCTAGGGGACCACAAGAACTACAACATGCTCTCCCCGTACAAGTATTTGACCAAGACAAAGCGGAAGAACTTGAAAATTATCCCCCAACCATGGACTATGAACCTCGTGCAGTCCACCCTATTGAATGTGATGAAGATCCCACACTTTGGAAGGCACCAGGAGGTTAACGCATGTGTTAAGCTTCTTCTCTCATGTTACCATGGTGGCTACCTATGGCTAGACTGACACATCATAGTCGATTCAACGCTAATCAATAGGATCACCAGATTGAGCATGTAGGGACTTGACCCACGGGAATTCTACCCATGAAAGGCTATAGATCATGCATTAGCACCGAGGATCAAAGACACCTATGGATATGTAGAAAAATGAACGTGAGACTATAAGGTAGCTTCCATCCAGAATGGCATAGTGTGCCTAGCCTGTCAGCTAATTGCAGGAAAGCTAGTGAGAAAGAACATACCTACGCAGGTCACAAGGTTTGTTGTGGAGATCACAGGGAAGTGCGTAGAAGGATTACAAATGAACTGAGAAAAGTACTTGGTTAACCAAGTGTAATTAGACTGCCGCGAAGCTCAAAATTAGGGCTATGAATTCCACTTTAGCTAGCTCTTGATCCTCATCACATTTACAGGTTAGGATATGCCGTAAGGTGTGACCTTCTCAGAAATAGAGTCGTTCGAGCCGCTCGCTGTGAAGTTCACAACGCTCTAGTACTCGAGCGATATGGGAAAATAGTGGCAGTCGAACAGAGTATTTCATACATATTATCTCCAAATGAAGAGGGCTATCGAAGCTATCCCTTGCATGATTCTGAACACCCTACATCGGTTTCAACCCCTCATGAAGTTCCATGTAGATCGACACTTCACTTATATTACCGCATGCATAGATGAGCATAAAGAAGATATTTATTCATACTATAAGCTCACAGAGGAGGACCTCGAAGATATAACAAAGGACTAGTCTGCAGAACTTCTCATCCCCACTGACCACACAAAAATGTCAGACCCGAAACTAATTAGTAGCTCGGAGGCCACTCTCAAAGTACATGACACACATGGAACTAGAAGAAGGAAGAAGACCTAAGAAGTACAAAACCTGAGCAGTGCATCAGAAGAAAATTCTTCAGATTCACTTAGAGGAGGGGGTGACAAACTAGATAAAGAAGGAATAGATGATCATCTGAAGCAAGGTGAAGTAACACTGCCTAGGGATCCTATTGATGAGTTTGATCCCTCGAAGAAAATAAAGGTTTCCCCCAAGAAACCTACCTTGTGGAAGAAGTCAAGAGCTAGCAAAACCACGATGCAAACTGTGCTCATGGTCAATGACTTTGACTTCATCATCGCAGCAGTAGTAGATGCCTCACAGGATGTATTACAGAAGCATGAAGCCAAGCAGGAGGAGATGTATGACAGAATCAAGGTTGAACTCATAGGGGTACATCAGGCCCTTCAATCTAGCCGCGCAGTATCCATTGCGACCCCATCATCAGAAGCACCCGAGTTGGGAGATGAGCCTACCCAACTCCGCAGACTAGCTGATGCGACTAAAGCTCTCCTTCGTCATGCATAGGAAGAAATGGAACAGGCCACAGAGGCCCTAAAGCAAGTGCAAAAAGTAGTCATTGAGCAACACTGAGTTGCACAGCATGAGAAAGCTTCCCTCCAAACTAAGTTTGAAGAGGATAAAGCACAGATCCAACAAGAGAAAGAGAATTTTCTCACAGAGTAGCTCAGAGTCAAAGAAGCAGTCAGTAGATCACTTCACTCAGTGATGGGATTAGAGTCAAAGGTAGAGGACCAAGTGGAGCATAAAGTAGCACAACTCACAGAATCTATCCAATATCTTCAACAAATAATGATAGACTTAGAGCTACGAACAATTCCCAACACTCCGCAGGATGTGCGAGATCAAAGAGAAGCAACTGCTTGAAGCATAGTTGAGAGAATCAAGGCCCTCGCTATGGAATGTAAGTAGCTAAGTGATCGCAGTGCCCAGAATTATGAACAACTCACTGAGGATCCTGAATTGAAGGCAATGAAGTCGCATCTCCAAGAGGCAAATAAGAAAGAAGAAATAGTATAGGCACAGTTGAATCCCCTATCAGTAGTCGAGAGGATGAAGAGATCCCAAGAACAACGCATTGCTCATAGTAGGTCCACACCATTCATAGAAAAGTCATGGAAGTGACTCAGAGGCTCCAACCTATATAGGACAAGTCTTGCCAAATATTTGCAAAGATTGAAGGCCGAGGATCAAAACTGGAGCAAGTTGTCACTGCAACTGAACAACACTTAGAGGGACCTGTCAATGAAGTAGTTATCCAGGAGTTCGTCGAGCAGGAGGCCTTGGCACAAAAATAGGTCGAAGCATCTTGAGCCAAGATCGAGGATTTTCAAGTAGAGCTACCTAGACCAGAGTGACTCAGGATGAGTCACAGGTGAGTGTTGGGGGCTTGTTGGCCCTTGACCAAGTTTTGGAGATCCCTGTTCACGTTTGACCTATTTTGGGACTTCGACAAGCTGTCGAAGGAAAAGTGCACATCGAAGCAGAGATCATGATATATTGGCCCCTTTTTAGGGATTTCTGGGTTTTGGGATTATGTAACGGGTATGGGAAGGTCGACCCATGGGTTTACCCATGTTTAGGCCCTTTTTGTAATGTATAAATAGACAACTAGACGATGTAAGCTACGGGGTGTGAATGGGTGATGCTAAGTGCTAAGTGCAAGTGATAATTATAGGTGCTTTGTGCATACTGTGTGAGACTTGTAGGGCTAAGTGCAAGTGAATGTAGGAGACTGTGCAAAGGCTTAGTGTTGTAACCTAGCTCGAGGAAGGAGGATATAGCGAAGTGCATAGATCTCCTATCTTATGCGGAGTAGGATTTTTGTGGCTCTGTGCATGTAACTGATTAACAGAAGATAATAGAAGAGATAAGAGTTGGTTGACGTAGCCCTAGGTCGGGGGTGAACCACGTATATCCTGTGTTGATATGCTTTGTGTGATGTATTGATGGTCCTATGTATTTACTTGCTTAAATGTTTGATATAGATGAATGGTAGATAGATATGCAAATGCTTTGTGCTTAATAATGTAGTTGAATGCTAGATCTAATTTGTTTCTCTATGCTAAGTTCTTTTAGATGTTAGATTTGGTTGAATATTATGTTGCTCTGTAATTAGGGTTTTCCCGGCGAAGTGAATAATGATGAATTGTACTGCTAAGTGCTTTGATAGAGTATTGTAATCACAGATATGTGTCCTAGATAAGGTTGCAGACACTGAAGTCCTGCAACCACCCCTACCTCTACCTCAGGTGAGACTTCATCTGCTTTGCAGGTGTTGCTGAAAGGGCTGGTAGTTAGGGTTTTTTTGGTCATCTCTTGAGTGTTGTACCCCAAGTCTACCCCTGTGCCAACAATCTCCCAGATAATTATTTACATTCTATATTTTATGGTCAAATAACATGCCATATTCGATTGGGGTAAGTTGATTTCCATTGAAATATATTCCCAATTGTCACAATACAATAAGGAGAAGAAATTATTTATGTCATATTATTTGGTTTTCACGATAGCACATTGCTACCAGTTCCCGAGATTGTCTTTGTGTAAGAAGGTAAATTTTGAATTTGACCCAGTAACATTCTAGTATCAAACATTATAGAGGCACAAGGCCTCCCAACATTTTTATGAAGTTTTTAATGATTTTGTCTCAGTTTTTAAAGATTTGTTTTTTGGAAAGGACACTCCCCAGATGTCTGACTAGGAGAGTAAATTCCTGGATAGGAAGGGGACACTAGAAAAAATGGAGAATTATAGCGTTATAAGGATGTTTGGTTCCAAGAAAAATACTTCCTTCTTTCCATGCCACGCATTTGACAAAATGTTTGTTGCTGAAATAGCAATGTAGTGCAACTACTTGTTGCATTTTTTCCATGAAAAGAGAAAAAAAAAATTCATACCTATGCCTTGGAAATTTGGGGACTTCATATTCAGAAATATGAACAAGATTAACAAATTTGTAGACGACTTCTACAAACTCAATCTAAAATATGTTGAAAGAGTAAAAGGGCTCAACCCTAGAAATTTTTTTGTAGAACATCTACTCGTTGTTGGTTTCAACAATTATTTCAATAATGCTATTCTGAATGAAGACAAAGATAATGTCTCAGGCACTCTTGCTTGTGACACTGATGACCTGGAAACGATACTCAACACCAATGAGTCATACAAGCAAATAGGAAAAGGTCTAGGTGAGAAAAGTGCCCAATCCTCGACTATCACTCCAAAGAGTACAACATATCAGAGCAACACTCCAATGGCCCACCAAATTAAGAAAGAAACCCATAGTTATTTAGGCGGAGGAGGAGATAAGAACCCTCCTTCAGGAAAAATTTAAAGTTCTCACAAACTTCCCTTGAGGAAGAAAATAAAAAACATTGTGCAATAAGAGGAGGGACCTCGAGGTAAAAGAGACATCCAAGACCTCTCCCTCGAGGATATGGAACTTGAAATTGACATCAAAAAAGTGTTCCCCAATGTCGACTAGCTAGAGAACACTGCTCACCAGAATCCTTAGATGGAAATAATTGAGAGAGATACCTTCAATGAAGAAGAGTATTTTGTATTTCAGAGCGTTGTTTTTTACAGCGAGTCCAAAAATTTGATTATTGAGAAAATAGATGTAAAGAATAAAAAGGGGAATTTTTTTTAGAGATTAACCTATGGAACATGCAACCTTCCCAAAGTTCCCAAATTCATTGAGCAACTAGATATTCTCTAGATAATTCTATTGGAGACCTTGAAGTAGAGAATGTCAGGTTAAAGGAGCGAATGAAAGAATTGGAGGAAACTTTAATGCCTCTTCCAGTACTTGCTAGTACTTTAGCAATGATCCGACCTACCACACCTGCAACAAAATTAAAAGGATCAGAAAGCCTTCTCACATCATCTAGGGGCTATGTGGAGAATAATATCAAGAAAATAATGGAATTAATTACTAAGGCTTGGGAGATGTCAAAGAGAATGTCTCTTTTGGAATGAGAGCACACGCTTTTGATTAATATTTAAAGGCAGATTTGAAAAATGAGGAAGGTTTTTACCTCGATGCAGTTGTACCATTTGGTTTTAAAGTTACCAATATGACAAATTTGAGAAGAATAGAGGAGGATATCCCTTCTATGAAACAGATAAAACAACTAAACGCATGCTGGAAGGAAAAGGTTAAAAACCTAAATATTATTTTCCAAGCATGCAACTAGGCCATAACTAGAAGAGAAGAATTATTCAAAAAGTTGACTGAGATAAATCTATCTAGGACCACCAATGAGGTCAAAGACCCAAAATTTACACTCAACTCGTTGTTCTTAACCAAGCATTCATTTGACGAACAAGTTGAGATATTTAAAGGGTTATCATTTGAAAAATTTTGCGACATTCTTGAGTATAGTGAAGATGACGTGGAAAACTGGCTAGTTGATTATTCGATTAAAAATCAATATATTGAAGAATCTTTGTGGAATATTTCTATTGATCTAAGGGACTTGGAAGGTGAGCTCTTCAATATAAAAATATGACATGAAATTAATGTGGCACCAATGAGGAGCTACATCAAGGAGTGGTTTAAAAAGGTTGTTGATAAACTAACTGATGAAGGGAAAAGGACGATTGAGATAGTTCCTGTAACCATCGATGAAAGCCATAAAAGGAAATCAACGAGCAAGTGACAAACATGAGATACCATCATAGGAATTTCATACTGATCACATCTTTCTATCTTTATCAATCTCTTCATCTAGTTACTCCACCTCTTTAAATAAAAAGGTTTAACTGAAGACTGATAATTTCCTTTTTCTTCTTACCAGGTCATGTTGTCTTCTGCCACCCACTTTCTTATTTCTACGAACTTCATTCTTATACATATTTTATTTATGGTCAATGGGAGCCCTAATCCCATTCATTATGACAAACACATTTTAATTTTAGAGAATATTTATTGAACTATATATTTTTTAGAAATTCCAAGAGAGCTATTTTGGGAACACTCTCGACTGTACTTTGTAACCTAGTTTTTCTGAATATAAAGTATTTGAGTTTGATATATCGTTATATTCATTTGAGCTGCCCATGTATCACTCTATTAAAGTTATCTTATGCATGCAAATCATTTTCTTTTATTTTTGTATGTGATCAAAAATTTGTATCCCTACTATGATGGATGTGAGGAAATTCTATTTATTTGCTTTAAATGTATGTGTTTCCTGGTCCATTATCAGGAAATTTATTTTTAAAAGAAAATAAAAACAAAACATTTTTTGTTTTCTATTATATCTATTTTACTTTCCTTTGACGTTCTTCTATAAAATTCGCACATTTTAAAAATCTCGAACAGAGGAGTACCACCTCTATAATAACGCATGAGCATTTGTATCCTTGTGATGTTGTCATTTCATTCCTAAAAGATTCAAGTGTCAGCACAAGGCTATGAGGATAATTAGCGAGGAATAATGGAACTCGGTTCCATTATCCTATGGGTCTCTTCAATCGACCAAGAATTGGTTCAGGAGGTAAGGTGCCCAATTAAACATTAACCCTTTCGCGCATTATGCGACAACTGTGATGACTCTTGTTGGAGCCTCTTCTTTTATGCACTTCCTAAACAAATTGATAGCCATGAGCTTGTTGGAGAACCTTGTCGCATTGTCTTTGATATCTCTAAGAAAAATTCCCCTATTCCCTCTGCTAGTACCAAACTGTTCCTTGACTATCTCAATCATATCCTTCTCACGTGATTTGTTGTCCAAGTATTCTTCTGGTTGTGCACCCACTATGGGTAACCCTGTAATTTTGGTGATCGACACCACATCAAGATGGACTGGCCTATCCATCTAGAGAATTCCTCCATGTACTCGAGATATAAATTATTTTATGCACAACCCAACATTTTTACCATGCTCAAAGTGCAGTACGTCCAGGAGGTTCATGATCCTAGAGTTGTAGAGCCCTGTTATCCACTATGTGGGCTCCATGATAGGTTTTCCTAAGGGTCCAATTTCCCCTATGTTCACCAAGTAAGATTCCTCAGCCAAGTATGAGAACTTTTTTCATCGTGCACATCATGGTATGAGTACCTTAGTTTAAGCACTTTCTCGAGCATGTCCTCCATGGTCACCACTACATCTAGGAGGTAGGGAAGTGTGATTTATGCGGTGTCTTGCACCTTTATTTTTTTCCCAATGATAGGTTGGCCTCATGCCGCTATTTCTATGTCATCTTATTCCCCCTCGGATTCTATATGGTTGGTGATGTCCTTGACCAACACCTCCTCTTCATCATGACCCCGTTGTTGACTCTTCATTTCGTTAGGTTTAGCAGGTGTTTCGGGATTAGGGTTTGTATTTCCATTTTGATTTATGGAGCTCTACCCCACTTCCCCTTGTGTCATTGTCGACATTTCCGCCTCAACCCTCTTTGTGCTGAGTGAATTTTTCTTTTAGGTCATAACATCTTCTAGATCGATGGAATTCTCGGGCTCTGCCATCCTTTCCTTCCTCCTTTGATAGTGTCGAGTAACTCGTACATATTACCCTGGAGAACCAAACTTTGGTTGTGTCATGTTGTATGTGGTTTGAACAATTTTTATCTTCTTCTCACAATTACACCTAGGTCACACACTTCTATCTCTCTTTATTCTCAAAAATGACTAAGTCACGAGATAACCCATGATTTCCACACTTTATAGACCTAGTCATAGATATTTTGGTCGTATTTTTCATTTTTTCCATGCATTTTCACCAAGTCCAATTTTTCCTAAGTGTTTTCTCTCTATTTTCCCGCATTAGTTATTGCACACAAATTTTTCCACTTTCTTGTCATTCAACCAACTTCTTCCTCTTTTTGTATTTTTCTTCTTTTTCTATTTTTGTATTCCTTTTCTTCTTTTTTTCTCTTTTTTATTGTATTTTTATAAAATTTTCTCTCCTAATATTTACTATAGTACACTATATACATGACTTTCTTATTTCTCTACAATTACTATGAGTTATTAGGTCGATTGTCCCTGTACAGTTTCATTCGACTACCATTCACCGTTCCTTTTAGTTATGTTCTTTACAAGTCCTTTAGCTACACAAATCCTCCATCTGTGACAATATTTACTTCATATGGCCCTAGCCAATGCATTATAAACTTACCAGGGTGTTTCAAAAACTTGTTGTGATATAGGAGAATTAGATATCCCTCCTTAAATATCTTCTTCTTTATGTGTCTATCATTCCAGGATCTATCCCTTGCTTTTTGTACCGCTTGGTGAAATCCTACCAAAATCTCGTCTTCTTCCATTTCCATCAGTTGACTTAACCTCTCTTGTACTTCGCCTCTTTTTGTCATATTGGTAATTACTGCTATGCACAGACTGGGTACTAAAAATTCTAATGGAACCATTAATTCTTGTCCATACACTAATCTGAATGGTGTATATCTTGTCAACTTTTTGCATGTGGTCCTATATTCCCATAGTACTACTGGTATTTTCAAATCCCAATCATCCATGTTAACATTACAGATCTTAGTCAAAGCATTTTCCAAAATATTTTTGAATTCTTCTACTGTCCCATTTTCTTGAGGATGATATGGTGTACTCTTCTAGTGATAGACTTCAAACTCCTTAGTCATAGCCTTGATGGTATTGTTAATAAAATAGGTTCCGTGGTCACTTATCAGAATCCTAGGACATCCAAATCTTGTGATCACCTACTCAAATAAGAAGTCTATTGCTATCTCTGCGCTGCAATATTTGACTGGTGTTTCTTCTTCCCATTTGGTTAAGTATTCAGTCACAGTAATGATATATCTATCTCATAACCTTCTTGTTGTTGGATTAATGTTTCTGACAAAATATATTTCCCACTTGTCAAATATCTAAAGATTTACTTGTGGTCTTAGGGGCATCTCATCCCTCCTGTTGGGTTTTCCAACTCTCTAAAAGACATCACAGTTCTGGAAATATTCTTTGGCATATTTGGCCACCATAAACCTGTGTGTAATACCTTATGTGTGATAGATTTTCCTACATTGTGTCCTCCAACTATACCTTCATGAGATTTTTCTAAAACCCTGGGTCATTCATGTTCCAATACACACCTTCTCACAATGTTGTATGTGCCCATCTTGTAAAAATGACCTACAATGACTTGATAGTCTGCAACTCTGACTACCTGATTTTCTTATTTGGAGTACTAAACTCATGTGGTGCAACTCCTATGCGTAATAATTCAATGACATCAGTGAAGTATTCATCGGCTACTTGTACTGAAAATAACTGTGCATTAGGGAAGTTGTCTTCCAAATTAGTAGGTTCTTCTCCATTGGTTACCCTTGACAAGTGATCAAGTCCTGAATTTAGCTTCCATGGTTTGATTATTACTTCAAAATCAAATTCTTAGAATAATAACAACCATCTATAGATCCTGCCCCCCAACACTGGCTTGTTGACTAGATATTTGAGGGTAGAGTGATCTGTGAACATTTTTAAATGCTTACCTAACAAATAATGTCTAAATTTCTGAAGTGCATACACCATGTCTAGGCCTTCTCTTTCTATGGTGTTGTAATTATGCTCATATTCTGGTAACTTCTTGCTTGCAAAGTCTATATGATGATCTAAGTCCCTTGCTCTTGATTGCACTTGAATTTCTCCAAGTGCTATTGTTGATGCATCTACATGCACATGCAATATATTTTCCTAGTCTGGAAACACTAATATAGGTGATTTCACCATATTCTCCTTTAGAGTATCCAATCATTGCTGATAATCCTCATTCTGTTGAAATCGAGTGTCCTTCTTCAATAATTTTTCCATCGGTGCAGTAATCTACGCATACTCCTTGATAAACTTTTTGTAGTACCTTGTATGTCCCAATTTGTCTCTTAATGGGCGCACTAAATTTGGTGATGGTAAGTTCACAATGACAATAATATTGATAGGGTCAACCAGTAAACCCCGTTTTCACACTATATGTCCCAAAAATATCCCAAAAGATGTGCCAAAAATGAATTTATTGATGTTTAGTGAGATCTGACATTTCCTGCATCTTTCCAACATTATTAAAACTTCTACATGATATTTCAAAAGACTAAACATAGTCTATTCATAGATATATAGTTCTAAAAAATGTTGTATAAACTCCATAAAATAAGTTATGACCACCCTTGAAAAGATAGTTGGTGCATTTCTCAAGCCAAAGGGCATGAATGTATATTGGTATGATCCCCATTCTGTAGAAAAGGTAGTCTTATACCTATCCTCTAGAGCCATTTTTATGTGATGGTAACCTACGAATCCATCTGTGAATGAATATTCTTCTTGACCTCCCACATTCTCCAAGACCTATTCTATAAAAGGGCTAGGGAAAGGATCATGTAAGAAAGCATCATTTAATTTTCTCAAATCTAAAAAAATCATGATCCCTCATTGCTTCTTTTCCTAGACTACAATGCGACTGATCCATTCAGATTCCTCCACTGGTTCTATGATACCAACTTCCAACATTCGGTTGATTTATGCTTTCACTTTATACTTATACACTAGATTAATCTTGTAAGGTCTCTTTTTGATAGGTCTAGCATATGGTTTTAGGGGTATCTTCATCTCACCTATCTCACCTAATATGCCTTTCATTTATGTAAAGGCTGCTAGAAACAAGTCACTGTATTCATGCAGCAACTTTGTTATCCTTTCTAGTGTCTTCTCATCCAAGTAATCTCCAATGCTTTCCATTTTAGGATTTTCTTCTATACCAATGTTGAATTTCTTGAATTTGATTGGTGCAACAAATTACTCTAACTCCAGAGATGGACCTTCCACCTCTATCCCTCCTTCAATATCTATGATCTAAATGGTCCGTGGATCATCTTCATATGCTGCTTCATATTCAACATGATAACATATGAGTAACTCTTTGACTATTTGTCTCTTCTATTGTTGATATTATGTTATAATTTTGACCTCTTCTTCATCAAAAAATATCACTCCCCATATCATCTTCAAAGATGAATCAATGTTGGATTTCTCATGCTCAAATGAGAATTTTACTACAAAATTATATTGTAATATTGTCCATTTTGTAGTTCCTCTGCACATCTCCTAGTCTATGCAATAGTTCCTTAGGATCCCTTCCAATGTATGAATGAAGTGATGGGGACATTCCTCTCGTGGTGTCATCCTCCAATGTGTTTTTCATTTCTCTAGGTGTTCAACTAGTGTTCCTCTCCCATAATACTTCTGAACTGTAGTGCTCCCCTCTTCTATGCCAAATCTAATGGGTAGTAGACATTTACACTGATACCAATCTTAAATTATTTCTTTTTGCACACCCCACCATCTTTCGAGTGTTTCCTTGAGTGCAATATCCAAGGATAAGAACCTATAATTTTCCAAAAATTCCTCCTCATAGTTTTTCAAGAATTCCTCCAAGTTGCTCAACCCATGAAAACTGGGAGGTTCCCTTATCTTTGTACCAACCCACCTTAGTACGGAATCTATTCTTTCACACCTCCTTGTAGAGACTTGATGTAGTCTTTGCTGCCAATTATTCAAACTTGTATCGGAGTTCGAAGCACATGATGTAATGCTTCTCTAGTTGAGTACCCCATCTGTAGTTGGGTTGACATAATCATCTTCTTGCATAGTGCTTTTGTATAACTGATTTATTTCTTCCAAATCCAAATAGGTCACATCTACAAACCTTTCTACTTCTAAAGGATCCAATTGTGCAATAACTCTATATTCGCCTGATTCAAAATTCATTTTCCGTGTCTTCGGGTTGATTACACTGGTTATCAAATTCCCAATCCAATCCAAGTAATGTTGGGCAAGGTGTTGTGCCATCTACTATCTCTGTTACTTTAAAATCTGCCAGAGTGCGCACTCCATCCAAATCTATTGTCACACCTATAAGTCTTCCAATTGGTAACACTTTGTGTTGATTTTCTAGTTTCAACTAGACATGTGAATAGCCTAGTGTGGGTTCCCCCATACACTACCATGTTTTCTTAGGAAATATGTTTACTTCAGAGCCTAAATCAAGTATGATATCTCCCATGCTGAAATCCCCAATGTTGGCATTTAGTCTGAATTCCCTGCTTCTTCTTTTGTTTGTATGGAGATGATTGACTATTTTCATCTCTAACTTCCCTTCTACCTCCATGTTGCATCTTTCTAGCATTTTCTATAAGACCTTCACAGATGATGGATCATTTAATAACTTAACACAAGATTGCAAAAAATTCTTTATGGCACTTACTTGCTCTAAAGGTTGTCCTTTACTAGTGTGATCCATTGAATATGGAATATCATACATCAGTGGGTCATGTGTTTGTTTCACAAATGATGTAGACACAATTTTCTCCTTTATAATATTCTATTTGGCCTCCTTAAATGTTTGTTTTTCTTTCCACGCGTCAAATTGATTTTGTGGCTCAATATTCTTCTTTACCCATTGGTGTTGAGATGGATCTTGTTTTTCGGCATCAACTCCTATCTTGGCTCCTCCTTAAGTGACTATATTGATGTTTTTCCCATCATCCCTGGCTTCTGTAGAAATCCATTGGACATTCTGGTTGTTCTGGTTCCCTTTTTCCTGTATCTTTCCCAAGAGTGTTTGGAAGTCTTCTGTGTCATGGTCTGATGTGTGACAATACATACATGTAACAGGTGGAACTGGAAAATGACTTTCATAATGTCCTAGTTTTTGGAATTTGTGGCACACTACTGGCCCTCTTCCTTTTCCAAATCCTCCTCTACCTCTTCCTCCACCTCTATCTCCTTGCAGTGCGTTGTATTAGGGTACATGGTTATATTGTGCGGGATTATACTATGGTTTTTCATTTTTGTATTGTGGATTGCAAGGTTGAATGGTGGTGACACTTAGTTGAAATGAGGTGAATATGTCATCATCTCTTCTTGCACCCTGTAAGTGTTTGAAGTTATTTCTATCATCAGTTCTAGTGTTCTACAATCCTTATCATCGTGACCCACTGATTTGGAAAAATTGCAATAGGAACGTTTTGGTATTGTCTTATACTTCTGCATCATTGGAAAATGATATGGATCATGACGATGTGTATTACAAATATAACACCACAATCCTCCTTTTGGAAAGGGATTTGGAACCCCTACTTCCAAGTACTACCCAAAAGTTGGACATTCATTTTTATGATGTCCTTTTTTCTTTCATAGCATACACCAAACAACGTCTCTTTTCTATTTTATCTTTTCCCTTATTCTGGTTCAGTTGAAATGCCAGATTCTTCAGATCCTCCTTCAGCTCCTCTATTTCTAGATCTGTCTACTGATACCAGTTTTCTTCCAATTACAGGGCTTCTTGCAGATCCTTTGCCTGATTTTGGAACTTTTGTTGTCTCAATGTATACTTCAAGTGTGGTAACAGTGAGTTCAAAAATAACTTCATATGTTGCATGTTATTAATTGAATAATTCAACATAACTTTCAAATGTTTGAACCTATGATCAATCTCCTAAACATACTCACCTGATTTATACCTAATTTCGATCATTTCATTCATGTACTGGTATTATGAGCTTGACTTCTGAAACTCATTTACCAATAGCATTTTCACCTCTGCGACAATCTTTGGTACTCCTTGTGGACTATTTACATCAAGGCTCATGTACCAGTCCAACGCATGGTCTCTTAGTGTGATAGCTAACTGCACGAGATTTGTATCCTCATCTGTGATATTCTTTTCTTTTGAGATATTTTCACAAATGAATAAATTATTTTCAGGGTCCTCTGATTCCTCTCCCTGAAACTATGGTAATTTGATCGTAGGATCTTGTCCTTCCATTTTGAAATTTGTTGAACTATTTCCTTCGCATGGTGTAGATAATTGATCTCTACTTCCTAAAATTTCTCCCCCAGTTGATTGTCCTTTATTGGACCCCTATCTTGTTTCTCCTCTTCCACTAAAATTTGGTTGTCTAAACGTTGGTGTTCTTTCAGGTGTATTATTCGCACATGGGATTGTAGTTTCTACATCGACGATGATCTAGACTAGAGTTCTTCCTTCTGTTCCTGACCCTAGACCTCTTGTTTTCCTTTCATATGTTGTGCACATGATTTCCTCAATACGCTCCATAGCCCAAAGATCCTCTACCTCTTCTTCATCGCTCTCCAAGCCATCTCTGTCAGCTATGAGCCTCTTCTTGTTATTCATCTTATATTGGTAAGGTATTCCACTGCACATCTTTCCATATTTTTCCATTATATTCTTTATCTGGTCTTCTTCCATCATGATTGGGTCCATGGCCTCCTTATGCTTCCCCTTATCTATCTCTTTTTTCATAGCTCAACCTCCTATTAGTGTGTCCCCCCTTCCCTCATGCGCACAGGGAAGTTTAGCTATATGATTCCATGGTCATCACACCTTTGTCATATAATAAAATATTGATTGAAGTATACAATGATCCAATGTACCTACCTCTGGGTCCCTTCATAAAATATTTCTCTATAGCAGTATATGACTTCATGGTATCTACTGCAAATTTGGTGATAAAAATTGCAATAATATTATCTAGCCATAAATCTATTACACGTGTAAATTTATTATTGACTCTTTGCAATTGCGCGATCTCCACATGATTCCACTCTAGCTATATGATCCAATTCATAGGATGGTTTTCCTTCAACCTCAATAACCACTCATGCAACAGATGCAAGAAATCACGGAAAATTACCTCATGCAAGTCCCTAAACACATATTTGTCGAGATATTTGCGCAATGTAAGCTTAGGGTTTTTGTTGTCCTTCCATGCAAACTTGAGTTCTTTTGTCCTCAACCATCTTCAATCTCTACCTTCATTGGATTTGATGGCATGCACATTCCCTTATATGATTTCATCCTCCATGCTTTTCTTCCATAGATCCCATCCACTCAATCCTATGCAGTTCCAGCCAGTAACAAAAAAAAATTGGTTACTTGGGTTTAGCCAGGTTCTGATCTCAAATAGGTTTCCAACAAAACCCTCAAAACTATCGGCCCTCCTGGTAAGGCATAAGGCAATGTTGTGCACAAAGTGCACAACACAGTATCACCTGACATAGCTTTATGGGGGACTACAATACTTAGGTGTTTGCAGTCTAGGAAGGATTGGGGACTGTGTTTTGATCCTTTTCCTTATACATCATCATCATTAATCATTCATCTACTTCTAGGATTCATTCATCATTAACTTATGCATGCATGTTGTTTTAGTTAGTTTTAACCATTTATTATTTAAAAAAATAGTAGAGAAATTGTTAAGCCCTAATATTGGCTCATTACCACTTAATTGGGGCATATTAGATTAGTAATGTTATTTTATTTATGTCGTATTTAGGCCATTAGTTGTAATTTAGATTAGTAATGTTATTTTATTTATGTCGGCTTTAGGCCATT
>ML778000.1:643497-699174 GCA_009831015.1 Picea engelmannii | reverse complement strand
CACATGATCCTCCCAAGACTTTCTATAGATTAGTATATCATCAAAAAATACTAACACAAATTTTCGAAGGAAGGGATTGAAAATGGAATTCATCAACCCTTGGAATGTGGAAGGTGAATTTGTAAGGCCAAAAGGCATGACCAATAAGTCATAATGGCCTTCATGAGTTCGGAATGTTGCTTTTGGGATATCTTCTTCCTTCATTCTGATCTGAATATACCTTGAACAGAGATCCAATTTTGTGAAATAGATTGCTCCATGTAGTTCATATAACAATTCATCAATGACAGGAATGGGAAACTTATCTTTAATAGCGATCTTGTTGAGCTCTCTATAATCTGGACAAATATTCCATGAGATATATTTTTTGAATACCATTACCACTGGTGCAGAGTAAGAACTTTGGCTAGGTCTAATAATGCCAGCCTCTAACATTTCTTCAACCATGCACTCAATTTCACTCTTCTGGGCATAAGGGTATAGAAAATCCTCAGAAAAAGTACTCAATGCCTTGAAAAAGAGAGAATTTCAGATAATAAGCCTCTTCAAGGGGGCAACTTCCTTTTACCCCACTTAAATGTTCAAGTACAAGATGATTCAAAATGAAAATGTCTCCTTGGTATATATAGGATACTAGGAGGTATAATTACAACTAATGGCCTAAAGCTAACATAAATAAAATAACATTACTAATCTAATGTTCCCCAATTAAGGGGTAATGAGCCAATATTAGGGCTTAACACTAACTTTCCTTTGTCTCAGAACTACTCATTAACCAATATTGATCACTTTGATTTATCTTTATCCCTTGACTCCATGGCCAATGGATTTTTTTCTCAGCCCTGACACCACTTTCATAAATCTTTCCTTAGTTACAGATCTGGACACTGTGCTATAATTTTAGTGAGAGAGCCCTCTCTAGTTGGAAAAGTGATCCAAAAATGATCCATAGAAGGCTAAGAACAACTCATAACTCACAGAGGAAACTCAGGACGCTCAAAATGGCTTAAGTAGACAGAGAAAGGGGAAAAATTCAAAGTTCCCAAAACTCAGTTAAAATGAAATGATCGCGAAGAGCACGTCACAAGATTTATAATGGCGTGTCAAAACAAGTTACAGATTGAAAGATATTCACAGTCAAAGTTTGGTCAACCTAGCCCAGTCAGCAGGGGATGAGTCGATATCCGTACTGTTGACATCAACATCCATATGGATGACGTCAACATCCATACAACACACATGAAAGGAGAAGAAAGGTAACATGTGGCATGCTGACATCAACATGACATCAACATGGTGATGTGGCAACATCGGAGGCTACCATGTGTCACCCAGTTTTGGCATTTTCGGGTCGATCCATGGAACAATCAGATCGTGCCATGTTGCAGTCTGTATGTTCCATACTATTAAATGGCATGATGACTTGGAATGGGACAACATGGCCCAATGAGAGGCTGCCACGTGGCCCAATTAGAGGCTGCCACATGGCAGGAGGGAAATTCTCAATGATCGTCCGTGAATAAAATTTGAAAAAAAAATTAAGTTTGGCGGGTCTGCCAAATCTGGTGGACCACACCAAACTTGGCCATGATTTAAACCGTTGGGATATGGATTAGCTCCACCAATAAATATAGAGAACAAACCTTATGTTATGTTTATATATTGCAAAAACATAAAACCAAAAAGGTGAAGGCCCACGGGTTTCACCCTGGGACCTCCTCCCCCATATGTGCCTTAATACTTCCACCCAAACCAACAAGCCAATGACCATACATTTTAACCAACATCACAAAAAACATTTAACTGTTGAATCTGCCCAGCCAAGGGGTATGCACATGTATGGTACGACTGCTTGGGCACATAATTCTATGCAGTCCAGTCATTAATACAGGTTGCAGAGAGGGGCACATAAACAAAGACAAATTTATTCTTAGGCCTGGGAGTTCTAGAGTTGGATCGAGGCATGGAGACAATCATTTTTGGGTAATTCAACGCCACAAATTCAATGGTGATTTCTTTTTTCTATTCCGAGCATTATTTCTGCAGCTTGATTTCAGAATGAGGTATACATATGTATTTTTCCAAATTATTTTGTTGAGTTAATGAAAGAGACTACCCATTTGAAAGAAGGACCCAGAGATGTAGGATCAGGGATGAACTCTATTATCAAGTTTTTGTGTTCATATTTGATTCTTATGTCTCTTCAATTTTGAGCTTTTCCTTATTTAATGGTGCACTTTAATTTATGCTCATTTAATCCAATTCTTTATAAGTCACTCGATGAAAATATCCCGGATCATGTTGGTATCACAACAGTTGTCTTTGACTTGAATTGTTGAGTGTTAATTCTTATTATGGCCAAGAATAAGCAGGTTGAAGGAACTCTTAAGACTTTCAATCCTGAATTTGGTTATGCATCTCGAAGGAAGAAAATGGTAGAAGAGGACAAGTGTGACAAACAAGAGAAAAACTTTCATATGGTTTTTTATCACATGTTATAAATGGTCGAATGGATGTATGGAGATTACAAGAAGAGGATGAATAAAAAAGGGAAGAAAAAGGAAGAACATACAAATGATGATGCTTCGGTAAACCAAGGGGCTGGAGGAGATCCTCCTGAGCCTCCATATTCACCTTTGAGTTCCATTTCATCTTCCTCTGAGCATTCTCATCATTATCATCATTCTAGCCATAAAGCCTCTTTTAATAAACCATTATTAAAGCTTGATGTAAAATTTTCCTTACCTATGTTTAATGGAGATTCTAATCCCGAAAAGATAGATAATTGGATCTGACAGGTTGAAGTATATTGTCATGTTCAACATATTGATGAAGAGGAAGTTAAAATGAAACTTGCTTCTCTTCGGTTGGAAGGAACCACTCGCGTATGGTGGGAGATCAAGCTTCAGGACATAAGTAATTGTGGTAATCTTCTTTCCTCATGGTCAGAATTTAAGTTAGTGATAAGGAAAAAAAATTATCCATTGGTGTATTTACATAAAGAAATGATGTAATGGAAATATTTAAGGCAAATTAAAGGTCAAACTGTACAAAGTTTCACAGAAGAATTTAGGAAGAAATATCTTGCCTTGAAAATTCCTTTGGATTCTTATGAACCTTTAATGAAGTATATCTGCGCACTTCATAGTTATATTTGTCATACTTTTCTCTTTTTTGACCCCACTAGTCTTCATGAAGTTTGTGTGAAAGCCACTCACCTTGAGAACAAGGGGAAGCATGTTCAAGAAGATCCCACGAAGAAACCTTCCAATCTCCCACATAAAACTTTTAAGAAGTTTAAAAGGAAGGAAAATAATACCACCACAGTGACGAGAGAACTGGAAAATCCATGTTGCACTAATTACAAGAAAAGAGGTCATGATGAAGAACATTGTTGGAAACTACATCCGAAAAAGAAGCCGAAACAGTTTGGTGGAAAGGAGAAGATAAAAACCATTTTTATAGTGCAACAAGATCTTGGTTTCGATTCAGGAGATGAAGGAAAGACAACAATGGTTGGAATACAAGGTAAAGATTCCCTTCATTCTAGTTCAAGTTCCAATAATTAATCTCATGATGATGAATGAAAGAGGAATGAATTATTTCACATAAGAGTTGTATCTAAACACACTAAGATAGATACATTATTTGATCCAGGTTCTCAAGTAAACTCAATATCTGAAGCACTTGTCAAGAAAATGGGTCTTGAAATGAAACCATATCCAAAGCCTTATCCTCTTGGTTGGGTATGTGATAAAGTAGAACTTAATGTCACCAAACAATGTGGGGCTAGATTTTCTATAGCTTCAAATTTGATTGATGAAGTGGATTTGGACGTTGTACCACTTGATATATGTGGCATAGTGTTGGGAAATAATTATCTTTATGATAGAAGATTAGTCTTCTTTCATCATGAGAACAAATACCACCTTACTAAAGGGGGAGTGGAATATATTGTTAGAGCTCACAAAATGAGGGTAAATACAACACTTGTTAGTGTAGGGAAAATGAGAAGACTCATAAACACTAATAAGAGATATGTACTCATGGTCGTAAGAGAGAAATATGTCAGGACATCCAACATTTTCCAAGGATGTGATCCATCTCATAAAAATGAATTAATTGATATTGTTTCTAAGTGTGATGATATTTTTTAGGAACTGGATGGATTACCTCCTAAGAGGTAAATCCAACATGAGATACGTCTTCAACAGGATTCCCTTCTTCCTAAAAGTGGGCATGTACAAGATGTCGGTTGTGGAGATGACGGATATCAAGAACCAGGTACATGGCTTATTTGATAAATGGGTCATCAAGCCCAGTTCATCTCCTTGTGGTCCTTCGATCGTGATGGTACCAAAGAAATATGGCACATGGAGAATGTGTGTCGATTACCAGACCTTAAATAAATCACAGTGAAAAATCGATACCCTCTTCCTCATATAGATGATTTACTTGATCATTTGAAGAATGTTTTTTATTTCACTAAGTTGGATTTGTGCAGTGGATATCATCAAATTAGGGTTGCAGAACAGGATGCATGGAAAACTGCCTTTAAAACCAAACAAGGATTGTTTTAGTGGTTAGTTATGTCGTTTGGGCTTTCTAATGCTCTGACAACTTTCATGTGTGTGATGAATGATGTATTTAGGCCTTTCCTAGATGACTTTGTGATTGTATATTTAGACGAAATTATTATTTTTAGTGGGACTTGGGATGAACATGTGAAGCATGTAAAGAAAGTATTGGATACTTTGCAAAGGGAAAATTTGTATGTAAAATTGTCTAAATGTGAAATTGGCAAGACTACACTTGTGTACTTATGTCATATTGTAGGAGGAGGGAAATTAAAAATTGATTCTTCCAAAAATTAATGTAATTGTAAATTGGCCTGAGCCAAAAAGTGTAACCAAAGTCCAAAGCTTCTTAGGTGCAATCCAGTATTGGAGGAGGCTCATTTCCAAATTCTCCTTTATAGCAGCTCCTTTGCATGCCTTAACCAGTGTGAAGAACACTTTTCAGTGGGAAGGGAAGAAACAAAAATATTTTGACACTTTGAAGGAGAAGATCAGTACTGCACCAGTATTATCATTGTCAAATATTCAACAACCCTTTGAGATCAAGATAGATGCCAACATATATGCCATGGGTGAAATATTGATGCAATATCGTAAGCCTATCTGTTACCACTCTGAAAATTTTAACCAAGTTGTTGTTAACTACCCTACATATGATAAAGAGTTGTATGCATTAGTCCAAAGCGTAAAGAAATGGAATCACTACTTGTTAGGGAAGGAAACAATCATACATACAAATCACAAGCCCTTACAATATCTCCAAGCACATATCAAATTGAAACAATCTTGGAACTAAAAATGGATGGGGTTTCTACAACAATTTGATTTGGTAATTAGGTACAAGAAGGGTACAAGTAACAAGGTAGCCGATATGATTTCTAGACCTCCTATTGATGCTTCTATTATTTTGAAGAATACTTCTTTATCTCATGATAGTTATGTAGAACAATATGCCAGCGATGAAGATTTTAAAGAAGTATATGAGAAACTAACCCTTGGTGCACAAGTAGAGAACTATTATCTACAAGGAAAAATACTCTACCATATTGGAAAGCTATGTATTCCTACAAGTGAACGAGTCCATGTAATATGATAAGCTCACACTTCTCTTATGTCTGGGAATTTTGGGGTAGGAAAAACTATGGCTCATTTGCATAGGTTTTTTTACTGGCCTCAAATGAAAGCAATTGTAACTAAATATATAAAGGGGTGCATGATGTGTTCTACTTGTAAGCCCACTAATAGAAAACTGGGCCTATACTCACCACTTCCTGTTCCATCCCATCCACGGGAAAGTATCTACATGGATTTTGTAGGGGGTTTACTAATGACCAAAGGGGGTCATGACTATTTTTAAGTTGTAGTGGATAGGTTCAACAAGATGTGTATCTTGATGCCATGCAAAAATCATATCACTGTTGAGAAGACTACTAATCTGTTCTTTCAGTATGTTTAGGTTCACTTTGGGTTACCCACATCCATTGTCTCGGATCGAGATACTAGATTCCTTGGGGACTTTTGGACTAGCTTGTGGAGGATGATGGACACCAAATTGAAGAGGAGCACTGCTTTCCATCCATAGATCGACAGACAGACAGAGGTGGTAAGCCAAAGAATGGTGCTTTTTCTTCGAGGCTACTGCAACAAGCATCCCAAGTTATGGGATGAATAAATACCTTATGTAAAACATGCTTACAACTGATCTTTACATTCATCCACTCAGAGTTCACCTTTTCAAACATGTTTTGGGTACCTACCCAAGGTTCCTTTGGACTTGATGTATGGGAGAGATGTCGATGTGAATGAAGAACGAACAAAGGACATAGCCCACAAGTTCATCAAGAGGATCCAACAAATACACTAGGCAGTCAAGGAACAATTAGAGAAAATTCAAGAACAATATAAAGATCGACATGGCAAGCACAGGGTTGATCATCAGTTCCAGGTTGGAGACTGGGTATGCCTTCACATCAGAAAGGATATATTGAAGGGTTAAGGCAAGAAATTCAAGCCCATTCGTTATGGACCCTTCACTATATTGGAGAAAAGTGGTACCAATTCTTTTTGTCTAGATCTTCCACCTTACATGCAAATTTACTCAGTTGTGAACGTTGAGAACTTGAAACTTTTTTAGCCTCCCATGATCATGGATCAAGATGAGAAAGTTTCAATACCTTTAGTTGATTAGTTTTCACTTGAGTACTTGGATGAGTTACATGAAGATATCATCATGGACAAGAAGATGAGGACTTCACCTAGGGGTGATGTTGATTATCTTCGAGTAGGCTTAAAGGGCACACATCCAAGCAAGGAAAAGTGGATAGAGAAGGACAAAGTGAGGGGACTCTTCCCTCACTTACCTATTGATTGATGAAATCTTTTGGTGGTCCAAAAATCTCTCAGTGGGAAGGTGTGATCCAAAAAGGATCCAGAGAAGGATAAGAACAACTCACAACTCACAGAGGCAACTCATGATACTAAGAATGGCTTCAACAAACAGAGAAAGGGAATAAATTCAGATTTTCCAAAACTCATTGAAAATGACATGATTGCGAAGAGTGTGTCTCAATATTTCTAACAATGCAAATGACTCGTCAAACGGAGTTATGGATTGAAATATATTCATGGTCAAAGTTTGGTCAACCTATCCCAGTCAGCAGGGAATGAGTCAACATCTGTAATGCTGACGTCAGAATCTGTACAAATTACATCATCATCCATAAAACAAATGTGGCATGATGAAGTCAACATGGTTATGTGGAAGCACCATAGGCTGCCACGTGTCACCCATTTTTTGTGTTTTGGAGCTGATCCATGGACCAATTGGATTGTGCCACATGGCAGTCTATACGTGGCATGATGCCTTGGTAAGGGAAAACATGGCCCAGTGAGAGGTCGTCACGTGGCCTAATCATAGGCTTCCACATGGAAAGTGGGAAATGCTCAATGATAGTCTGTGAGCAAAATTTAAAAAAAAATATTAAGTTTGGTGGGTCCACCAAATCTGGCGGACCATGCCAAACTTGGCCATGATTTAAAATGTTGGGATATGGATTAGTGCCACTGCTAAATATAGAAAAAAAACGTTATGTTATATTTGTGTATTTTAAAAACATAAAACCCAAAAGGTGGAGGTCCATGGGTTTGACCCCGTGACTTCCTCCCCATATGCGCCTTAATAATTCTGCCCAAACCAATAGGCCAATGACCATACATTGTAACCAATGCCATGAAAAACATTTAAGTGTTGAATCCACCTAGCCAAGGGGGAGGCACACGTATGGTACAACCGCTTGGGAAAGAAATTCTATGAAATCCAGTCATTAATGCAGGTTGCAGAGAGGGGCACAAAAACTGAGACAAATTTCTTCTTGGTCTTGGGAGTTCCAGAGTCAAATCGAGGAATAGAGACAGTCATTTTTGGGTAATTCGACACCACGAATTCAGTGGTAATCTATGTTTTCTGATCTGAGCATTATCTCTACAGCTTGATTTCAGAATGAGGTATACTTATGTATTTTTCCAAATTCTTTTGATGAGTTAATGAAAGAGCCTACCTATTTGAGAGTAGGACGTGGAGACGTAGTCCACCAGGGATGAACTTTGTTATCAAGTTTTTATGTTCAGATTTGATGTTTATGTCTCTTCAATTTTGATTTTTTCCTTCTTTAATGGTGCACTTTAATTTATGCACATTTAATGCAATTCTTTATAAGTCACTCGATGAAAATATCCCAGATCAAAAGGTAATATTCCAACCCAAAGTGGTTTGAAGGTTACCTCTGTAATTTTCCTCCCACGACCAAGGAAATTATAGAGTGATAACATTTTGGTGCTATTGTTGGGGACTGAAGGTGAAATATTCCCTGGGAGAAACGAAAAAGTTCAGATGTGATTGTTGATGGTGAACAATAGTCAGACACAAAGAGTTTGTGTATCATTCACCCCGATGACTCCATTTTTAGAAGAATCTAGATCTCAGAGATTTCATGGTGACTACACAATCCAAAGAATCTGGAGCTTAAAGAGTTTATTGGTGGCTCCAGTGGTTCAAGATGAATTTAGCTGTGAGGTATGCTCCCATGAATCATTCTTATATACCTATTTTTCCAAATCATATGCCTTTTATAGATTGGAAAAAATATTTACCAAAATTCAGAGATGATGATGTTGCTTTTCATTTAATTAGGTTTCATATGCATGTACATAAGTTAAAGGTTAAATTTCGTGAATATTTTCTTATGAAAATGTTCATGGATACCTTGGAAGGAAAGGAAAAATCATGGTATGCAAACTTACCAGTAGCTAGTTTATATTCTTTACATGATTTTCATACAATTTTCTATGAAACTTACAGAGAACATTACCCATATTTTTACTGTGTGGAAATTGTTGTGAAATTTTTTAAAATTTTATGCAACACTTGGAAAATGAATTTGGTGATGAATAAATAATGGATGAGGAAATCAAATAATTTTATGAAGATTATTACCAACATCAGGGAGAGACATTAGATGATGGTTGTCATTACACTCAAGAAGAGCTCCAACATGTAATAGTTTCTCCATTGGCTCAAAATGAAACAGATCATGAACTTGATGTAGAGACTCATGTTCCTTCTCATGAGATAGGTGAAGATCTGTGACTGGTTTATCATCTTTTGTGTGATCAAAATACAAGTGAGGAAAACTGATCAAAGGTTTGTTCATCTCATTTACTTGCTGAATTTTTTTCTCATGAAGAAGTATATGAAAATCAGATTCTTGAAATTGTTTGCATGGAAATTCTAGGTAGTGAATTAGTTCATGTTGGTAGATTTTCACATTTGCAAGAGGATTAGGTGCCAGGAATTGTTTCCCTTCGTTACTTTGAAAATCTAAATGATAGTATTCAAACAAAGTTACCTAATTTTAATGAGACCAAATCAAAATTGTTTGATGAACAAAAGGATGGTATCGATGTACATAATATGGCTTTCATATTTGAATATTTTCAAGAATGTATGAATTTTTTTGTTGATATGCATGGCAGAGTAGACAAACCTATTGTTTCCATTTCATTTGACAATGTTCTCGGAACTGAAGACATAGGAAAAAATAAACTAGAAGTTTTAAATGAAGTTTGTCCTCTTGTTTGTGCTCATCAAGAAGAGGTGAATTTGCATGTTTTCCATGATTCTTTGGGCAACCTATTTTAGTCATCAGTAAAGGTGGAATTTGTTTCGTTCATAAGCTTGGGTTTTGGATTCAATTTTTTTTTCAGTTGCCATATTTTACATTTCTTTGTCTCCTTACAGAAGGTGTGAGAATAATTTCAGTGAGTATCCATCTCATTTCATGGTTACAATGGAAATTCCATATCACTTGATTAAGCATTCATCTAGAAGATTAGAGTAGGAACTAGTGTGCAATAAGATTGTCTAGGAAATCATCTTTTTCAGAATTTTTGAGTTTAGTTTTCATCAGTTTTTAGTTTCAGTTTGCAACAGTGTTTTTCAGATTTCAATGTACAGTTTGGGTTGTAGTTTGATTTCAGTTGGAAAAGGTCACAGGTTAGAGTAGGTTGTAGTTTTTGAGTTGGGAGTAGCCCAATGGATAGGAACAGGTCTACAAGTTCTTTGGAGCCTCAAAGGGAGGACACCATACCCACTGGAGCTGATGTTAGAATCCTATAATTCATGTGCCTAATTTATAAGCTTGATAGCTCATTTTTGTAGTGTTTTGGCATTTTCGCTGCGAAATGGCACTTTTGCAGTGCCCTGTAAATTTTCATAGTGATAGAGTTTCACAGTGAGAAGTATTTCGCAGTTCTCCAAAGATTAGTGTTTTCGTAGTGCCACATAGCCACTTGTCGATGCCATTTTTGTCAATGATTAAAATTGGTATGTTTGGGAAAATAAAAATTGGTCTATAGTAGTTTTTTCGTTCTTGGGCTCATATGCAGGATTAAAGTTACTTTTGATAAAAATGATGGGCCCGAGGCCGAATATTCAATTCTTATATTTCATTAAGAAATATCCAAGCCACGAGATCCCAACACTAAATCAATGCCCAATACCAAACACAAGGCGCGAGGAGAGCCCACGGGTTCATATTTCATGCACTATGCATCGACCAACTTTGGAGAGGGTGATGAATATAAATTCGTCAATGTTCATTATTTTCTTAAATGTGGGATTATTTCTTCATTTTACAAAATAAAAAATGCATCATATAAACCCTATTCCAAGAAACTATATCAAGGTCCAAGTTAGAGGATGAGCACTCTCAAATAATTTTAGAAGTTCGAACACCAGGCACAAGGAAACACACACCAAGAAGAGCTCAAGAGAGATTATATATATGGGATATACTCACATATGAATTTTAAAAAATATCAAACTCTCTAACTATGATCAAAATCCATAAGTCTCCCAGTGCGACGAGTTAAGGTGAACACCATAATTCAAAGGTTTCTATCCAAACAGAGAGGAAGCGATCCCTTCCCTCCAATGGCATGTATCCAACAAGATTGGATTTAACAAAGGAAATGTTGCCAGCATAATACATATCAAGCAAAGAGAATAGCAATTCAATTTCAAATTTTAGACTTGAGTTTTTCTAGATGTAGAAAGTGGATAAAATTATAAAGTTGCAGAATATCATAGCAATGACAGAATGATGGCATCTTTTTTTTAAAAATAGTTTTATGCTCAAGTTCTTTGTTTCTCTATAGCCTATCAAATAATGGATGGAATGTGCTCTTATTTTTCTGGTAAATGAAATGTATGACATGCATAGTAAGATTTTGAAATTCTAGACATTGCTAGTTAGGGCCATTACGGGGAAAACTGGTGCTCTTTTCCTTTGTATCTCAATTTTTCAATTTTGTTGAAAGATTTTGTCCCTGAAAATTTCCTCTATTTATGAGTATAATTGTGCTTGATAAGGGTATTTTATGTGTCAAATTGAAGCTTCGAGGATGCCTTCCCCTCGGTGTAGAGTATTGATAAAAAAATTGTAATGCCTACAAACATAACATATTCAAATTTTGTATTGAATAGGCAGATAAAAAGGACTTTGGTAACATTGTCGGAGGTAGGCCTCTCCTAGGTTGAAGAAATGAACTGCAAATGTGAAAATTATGGATCGAGGTCAATTCCCATTAGATCCCTTGAAATTAGAAGGAGATAACACCTTGGTGTAATAATGGTGTTGACTCTATTAGTCAAAATCCATATGAGAATTGAATGAATTGGTTCCAGGGACAAAGTTTGGAGATGTTTCCAGATTAATTATAATGCATATAATTTGATGGAATTGAGAAAAACAAATTCAAATATCCAGAAAAACAAGTGTCTAGTTGATATCCATATTTACTGCAGATGTATAGGATTTGTGTGGTATTTTGTTCCACTTTTCTAGATAATGGAATCAAATAAATCCAAATTCAAAAGATTGTCAATTTCATATCCCATATTCTCAAGCATTTGGTTGAAGTTTTATCTCTAACATCTTGAGAACATAGTTTACATGGACACAGATGGTAGTCAGGTGTTGAATTTAAGGTGGATAAATAGGGATAAGGCCAAGCTTCTCAAGCCCAAAGACTCCTTCATTCGAGGCTCATTGCATTCTTGTGACTAGAACTCCATCAACTCGAGATACTTGGCAACCTTTTCTTGAATTGTTTTATTTTTAGTATGTAGATTGGTTTGGTATCCTACAATATAGGAAAATTTTGTTAAGGTAGTTGTCTATATAGTTTATGATTTGTAATGTACTAAGGGGGTTCAAGAGGAGAAGGGAGACCTTTTGATTTTATGTAATATTTATTGTTCTTAATGCTAAGTGATTAATAAAGAAGTACAAAGTTTATTCTTTCAAGGATTCATGTGTTGATTCTCTCTGGTGATGTGTATTTTTCTTAGTTGATGTGTTCTCTTTACAGTTATTCATTTATGTGTTATCTTCTAGTTTTTAATTGAACTTATGAAATTCAAAATTCATGTTTATGCTCTGAGTTTTAGTTGTTAAGCACTCCACTTTATTCATCTAACATCAAGCATGCAATTCACTCCAGCTAAGTGATTTATGTTTGATGGGTTGTTTCTTCTAATTCTTTCCACCATACTACTACAATATTGATAACCAAAGAAAATTAGTTATCGTTCCCTTGTATCATAACTAATCATTAACCAATATTGATCACTTTGATTTATCTTTATCCCTTGACTCCATTCCTAGTGCACTTTCTTCTTAGATATGCCACCACTTTCATAAATCTTTCCTCAGTTACAGATCTGGCCACTATGCTATAATTTTAGTGAGAGATCCCTTTCTTGTTGGAAAGGTCATATTCCAACCCAAAGTGGTTTGAAGGTTACCTTTGTAATTTTCCTCCCACAGCTAAGGAAATTACAGAGTGATAAAAACTAGTGTCAATGGCCATCGAAGAAATCAATAGTGACTTCCCAATAAAAAATGGAATAAGGAAAATAAAGGTAGGTTGGGAACAATGAGTAAAAATGTTGCAAGATGTGATTGTTGCTTGTGAAAAAATTGATGAAAGAAGAGGCAATGCTATTTTTAAATCATTTATGTGGTTAAAGAAATGTAGGGTCTACAAATTTTCAGAAATTCAATGATGATCACTAAAGAGAATCTTAATAATCACTTGGTGGAAATGAGGACTTCATTAGCTAATGACTACGACAACCTCGTGGATTTTCTTGAAGATGAACTAAAACAATGTCTTGTTTCATTTATCAATGACAATGAAGAGCACTTGCCAGCCATAAAAAAAAAAATGCAACTAGAATGTGTTATCACCCCATAAATTATGGGAATCACCTTATGACTTGGATATTTTGGATATTATCAGTATCTAGTGTTTTATTGGCAATGGATTTTTCATTTTAAAAGAAAAGAAAAGAAAAGAGGGCAAAAAGAATTGAAACAAAAATCCCCATGCAATAATAGTAACTTGGTCATACCTTTCAAGCATGACCAAGTTCTTTTAAATTTTCAATGTTGATAGGTTAGTGAATGCATCTGACCAGACTGTCTAATCCTGGTCAGATAGCCCCTAGGTTAGCACTAGTGAATACATCTGATCAGACCATCTAATCCTGGTCAGATAGTCCCTAGGATAGAATAATATCTTAACCCAACAGTTTAATCTGGGTTAATTGCCTTGTGAAAGTAGGTTAGAATGTAGATTAATTGCTTTGCTTGCCTTACCCAAATAAAACCCACTTGAAAAAAATGCTACATCAAGTCTCCGTTGCCTAAGGATAGTTGAAGTGATGTCCCCTTGGTGGTTTCTAAGACAAAATTGGAAAAACCCATAAGAAGGCACTAATCCTAAGTTTTTCCTACACGTGACTTTTTCCAATCCCGACCTATGTTTCATTCACTTTCCAATGGTCCAGATCACAGCGCTTGGATCAACGGCCCACAGAGTATTCCGAACCCCCCCTAGTGTTCTGCTCTTAACCGGGGGGGTCCAGAATCAGTAATAACGTATATGCTCATCTGGACGGTTCAGATAGGAGTGCTTAAATCCATGATTCACATTGGATTCTGGACCCCCCTGTCCATTCTTCCTTTAACNGCCCCCCCGTCCGTTCTGCCTTTAATGGAGGGGGGGGGGTCCGGAATGGGTGTTAAAGAACGTGCTAAGATTTGCGGCCAAAAAATAAGCACGCAAATCAAAGGTTCATAATGGATTTCGGACCCCCCTTGGTGTTCTGTTTTTAACCAAAGGGGGGGGGGTCCAGAATTAATATTCCTTACGGCGGGCCCCTTGTTACATGTGGAATTGTCCTATTGGTCCAGAAGTCCCATCCTCCACATGTTGCCTGACATCCTGTCACCCCTGGACGTCATCCTCCACTGATTCCACTTGCTCCACTTGCTCTCGAGGCCGTGTCACTTCCCATAACTTCTGACAGTCCATGCTGTTAGTACCATAACCTCCTTCACTCATGAACAACGTCCCTTGGCAACTTTTACCTCCAATCACCAACCTCCACGTCAGTCGTCCGTATACTTTGGTCATCGTCACCTACCATATCACCCCAAGTGGCCCGTTGTCCATTAATAACTGGATAATATGCCCATTGTCATGCTGACCGTTTCTCCCGCGCCAAACCGACCCCAATTTTGAATAAAACTACCGTTTTCCCTTTGCATTCGTTATTCATCCATCGCGCCAGAAACCACTTATTCCTCCGTTGCTTCCGCATCGCTTTCACCCACAGTCTAGTTGACCCCACTAACGTATTTTTATTTGCAGGTACAGTAGCTGAAATGGTGTCAAAGTCCAAACAAGCAGAAGAAGAAGAAAATCCTTTTCTTCCTCCTCCTGTTGACCTGGATAAAGTTCCACTGGTTGATAAAGATCGATTGATGGCGGATACTATCTATAGTTTTGAATTTTCTGATCTGCAATCATGGCTCTGAGAGGTGTTCCTGGACCAGAGCGACAAAATTGGACTCTGGGAGTCCAATTTGCCCTTGTATCTTTTTCCCCAGATTCATCATTTCCTAGAATTCGCCCTCAAATGTCAAGCCCATTACATCCCCGACCAGAAAGCCATCGTTTCTTCATCTGGATACGTCCTCTTCTTCATCACCCCTGAAGATATTGACCAGATGATGCAGATTACCCGTGCTGAAACTGCGTCCCCGTTCAACTTAGAAATCCTCACTGAGCTTTATCAAAAAATGACTTTCCCGTAGAGAGCTCAGATATTTGATCTTTTTCTCCCCACTTCCGCTCCACTCCCTTCCACCAACCCCCCTTACCCTTCTTCCATGTTCTCCACCAAAGGAAATCAAATCATTTCTTCCCTGTGTGCCCTACTTGGTTACTATTATGATCAATGGGTAGATGATCCCATCCTGAGTTTTCTGTCAATTTTCTCAAACGATGAACAACCTACCACGCAGTTCGACTACAGTACCTTCTTGGCCAATAATATCCATGAACAATTTGTGAATTTCTCCAAAGAGAGCATGTTCAGATATTCCTCCATTCTGGCTTACATGTTCATGTACTTTCAAGCCGACAGGTTCAGCTTCTCCCTGTAGAAGATGGACGCCGACGGGAAGCCCCAGCCAGTTACAGCGTGGACTTCTCTCCTAAAACATAACTCTGTTGAATACGACTTCCAAGCGTTCATTGATCAATTTTACCACCCTGTGGTGAGTATGTTGGGTGGCCGGCCTGAGCCACGAATAAATGAAGAGGTCCAGAGAGTTCTACATCTCTCGGAAGATGCCAAGACATGAGACTGGTACTTGTATCATAATCACTCTGAGATCCGAGTTTATGGGTGCGAATTGGCACCTTACAAGCTGCCGAGATATGTACCGTTGATAATTTTTGCATTAGAATATATTATGAAGATAATGAATTCTGATGATATTCACTTTGTTTCCCTTAAGAAGAAGCAACAATTGTGGATCAAAGGGAAGGTTGGTTCTTTCATCTGCAATAGTAGAGGCGTAGGTGAGGAAGCAGACAGAATGTTGAAGGATATGAAATTCCTTACAAGTTTCACCTGGCATTATGATCCCTGCGGGATTATTTCTGAAATGAGAGTGAAGAATAAGAATGTCCCATATGCGCATGAGTCCAAGCCAGAAATCGAGAAATTTGCAAATCAGACAGAATGGGAGCCTGATACTCTAGTGGACGTGGAACAGCAAGGTGACATGGAAAAGTAGGTGCCCTTGACTAGTGTGTTAGCCACTACCACACCTCAGTTCTCCAAGGAGAAGAGGCCCCGACAGGAGTCATCTCCTCCTATAACAGAGGTGTCATCAGAGGAATTTCAAATGCACTCCAAAAATCCAAGGACAGTTTCAGCGCCCGGCGCAACAATAGAGCAGGAAATTTCAACTACCACAGTATCTACCACAAAGGTCAAGCCAGTCACTCTCCCTTTCGGCTCGAGTCAGCATAAGGCAATAACAACAGCAATAAAATCCACAGATTCTCCCACAGATACTCCACCAAGCAAGACTGGGCCCAAATTGGGCATTTTTGAAAAATATGACTTGATCAAGAAGAAAAGCCAGACCCTCACTAGCAGCACTTATGCCCAGTTTCAGAAGCAGTCATCCACAGCTCAGCATAGGCTTCTTTCGACATTTGACACAGAAAAGGGTAGGATGCATATGGCTTACCTCCAAGCACAAGTGCCAGATCCCAAGGTGATATCAGATTACAAAAGGGCCACCTTTGAGTTCCAGGCTAAGGACGTGCATCCAACAGATCAGATGGATCTGCACAAGCAAACTGGGGAGATGGTTTTCCACACTTTGGCCCACGCTACAACTTCTGCATCAAAATTTCGGGTAGATTTGAACAATGCCTAGACCCAAATGAAGTTGGATAAAATATCATATTTCGCAAAAGACAACAAAATCAAGACGTTGGAGGAGCTGGTCCTCAAGATCGGTTACGACCCTGGAAACGTCAAGGCTGCCGAAGAGATGATCAAAAAGACAAATGTTGACATCGCATCCTTAAGAAAACAGCTAAAGCTCCCTCCAATAGAGGACCCACAGGCAAAGGAGATAGCCGAAAAGGAAGGGGAAAAGGATGAGATGTTAAAGTTACTCATGGAGCAGAATGCTCAACTAAAGGAGATGGAGGCTGAGATGGAAAGACTGCTAAAAGAGAAAGAGTAGGCAAAGACAATGGAAGGCATCCCATTAAGTGCTATCCCAATTGCAGGATTGAGCACAACAACAGTGACAGCCATTCCATCTGCTGCATCAGTGCCACTACAGGAGGGAACACCAGACTTGGCCAAGTCTATGGAGAGAATGAACCTGCAAGAGTCAGAAATCGGTAGGCTTAAGAAAGAAGTGGAGAATATCCAAGAGATAAAGACTTATTTCCAGACAATCCTATCTAAAGAGAAACAGGTGAATGAGCAAATCAAGAAGGAGTTACAACAGCTCCAGAAACAGACAATGGCAGGAAAGACTTTGGCAGAGGTCAAAGAGATTGTGTGGACAGATATTTCCAAGTCCATAAATGAAATCTGGCCAATGTTTCAAATCATGTTTGAACAAAATGAGTTGCTCGAGAGGAGCAAGCAAGCTGTTGAGAAAATCAGAATGGAGCTGGGAGACATGCTAGCCCAAGTGAATGAAATCATAAGGTTCCTGAATTCAAAGACCAGGGAGGAACTAGAAGAATTAAATATTGAGGACAGGACATAAACTATACTTGAAGTCAAAAGGGTTCTAACCAAAAGGGGTCTCAAACTTCAGCTTGAGGAGAAGATTCAAGTCATGGATCAAGGAGTGCAGAAGTTTTTCAATAGGATAGATGCTCTCCAAAGGAAGGGCCTACCTGGCCTGAAGGTCATTAATGACAAGTTAATGACACACCCTGATTACAAGAAGAGGTTGACTGAAGTGTCTAAGTACAATTCCAAGTTTGCAGGGATACATGGAAGCATCACAGGAAAAACATTCATGGATGCCTTGCAGTTGGATATTAGTATCCAACATGAAATTAAACACATATTCACCCTCAAGCCTACATTTGCTAAATATACAGACATGGATGAAGTGTATCGGATATTACTTAAAGTCACAGTGCCAGGTCATATCAGAGGGGAAGAACTGTGTGATCTACTAGATTAGCAGATGAGTTGTCACATCCAATCACCTGTCCAGTCAGAAGAGATTGCGAAGGCACCTCGCCAACGGCCTACCCCAAAGTTCCGCAAACAGTTGTATCGAGTCATCAAGAAGTTTCGACTAGTTAAGTTAGTTAGTCTAAAAATAGTATGAGCACGTCCTGATCAGTTATGACAGGAACGTTTGTATTTTGAATTATAAATACTTCATCTTTCGAAGTATTGAGGGTTCTTGATTCGCACACCCTATTGCTATCAAACTGTATCATTTTTTAAGAGATCCACCATTAATAAAGAAGAGGCATTTTACAGGATTCTTGTGTATGTTCACTGGTGATGTGATTTTCTAATTTAAATGTTTTTCTTTCTCTGTATTCATTTTGTTTTCTGAGTCTAATATTTATGAATAACGTAAAGTTGTAGGATTTATCTTGGATACCCTGTTTCCGATTCTAAATATTTAAGTGTTTATCTTCTAATATCTTCAATTAAGAAATTCTTAACTGCTTGTTGGTTGAAGTTATTTTTCTTATCTTTTCCTCTTTCCATCATTTTAATTACTAAAAGATCCAGTGAATGTATTATCTCGCTCTGTGAAGTTCTTTTCGGCATTTTTGGTTGTATCTGTTATTTGATTAAACACAGACCCCATAGCCCAATGGATGTGTAGACTGTCTCAACCAATTTATAAACCACTTTTACAAAAAAACATACTCGTTCCTTTACCTAGCCTAATATCTAAACTAAAAACAAATCTAAATCATATAGAGAGATCCCTCTCTGAAGCTGGAAGGGCTAGATCCCATCTTTAAAAGTGGTTGGTTAAGGTTACCTCTGTGATTGCCTCAGCAGCCTTAGGCAAATTACAGAGTGCTAACAGAATGCAGAGAAATGAAGAATTATCTTTTTGCGCTTTAAGTTAAGCAATAAATCACCATCCCACCAATGAAAAATTGTATTCATAACTAGGTCAAGAAGGCCTTGCAACATATTATTCACCCAAAATAGCCACAAAAACACTTTATTCAACAAAATCCCAAAGCAAAAAATGTTATGAAAGTAGATACACAACAACAAAGGACAAACCAGACAAACATAAAATTTTCTTCTTGGTAGGTAATTTATTGTTTTCATCTACTTCTGCTCCTTTTCTTTTGTTGACTTGGTAATTGGTCAAAATTGTTTGTTTTATGTCCTCTACACACTTAACACTAGTTTCTAACTATCTTTCTCTCTTTCTTCCAGGTCTTTCTTCTATTTACTGGTCCATGGGAGCCTCAATCCCAATCCATTTAGACAAAGACATTTACTTTTTATAGACATTATTTAAAAGATAATTATATAGTTTTTAAACTTGTCGAAGAACTCTTTAGCATTGATGGATAAATATTTTCCAGGCTTCAAGTTTAAAACTGAATTTTCAAGTTTTCTTTCACTCTTTATGATTTTTCAATGAAACATCATGTTAAATTATGTGCATATGTGCTAGTTTACTTGTATTATGAGAAATGTCATTTTGAATTTTATACCTTTTTCACAAGCATTATGTAAAAGACAATTGCATAATTTTTTTGTATTTGCCAAAGAATTGTTTTCGCACATATGTCGTCTAGTTTTCAACCCTTTGAGTTTTAAACTGAATAGTCAATTCCGTGTTCACTATGTATCATTTTTCAATTAAATATCATGAAATATCATGTTAGGTTCTCTACATATGTGGATATTTACTTTCATTATGCAAAATGTCGTTTTGACCTTTATTTATCATTTGCAAATTTTATAACATATTGTGAATACTAAATAGAATGCAACCTTGTCCTTTTTCACACCTTTCTTTGTTCCTTTATTTATCATTTGTAAATTTTATAGCATATTATGAAGATTGAATAGAATAAAACCTTTTCCTTTCTTACACCTTTCTTTGTTTGTGAATGTTTAGTTAAGAAACCAAATACATTGTCAGGTTTCGTTTCAATTGTCTACGGTGCCAATTTATGTTGCCTAATTTAAATTGCATAAAAATTGCAAAATCATTTTCCATGCTCTATTGAAGATTGTCTACTGGACCAACACTTTCCTACATAATATTTTTTTTCCATTCGCGTTATTTACAAAACTAGTTTTCCTATTAAGTTGGAACATCGATAATTCCTCTTCTTTTTCACTGTACTTGATATGTTCAGTTTTCCATGCAATGTATTTTCTCGCCTTTGGTTGAAAACCCACTTTTCCTATTAAGATGGAAGTTTGACAATATTGTTGCTTTTGGAATCTGTTGCACGTATTTCTTCATATTCACATTGTCTTGTCTAACTTCAGGAAAAAAAAAATAGTCACACCAATAACAATTTCTTGATCTACTACTGACAATTTCAACAATTTGCACAATAAACATATATTGTAGAGGAAAATTGACCATGTATTCTTTCCATATATCCTAGGATGTACACAATTTGGATTATCTCACACACATCTTGGCTTCCGTGCACCACACGTTGCTTGTGTCACATCCTAGAGGCTATGCAATCTGCATTGCCTCTCTACATCTTCATCTCCACAATCTCGTTACAAAGTTTTATGGTAGATGTTTTTACATAGTTATATGCTAAATTCCATGTCTTGTACAAACAACTATATTCCCTTTTCTTTTCGCACATCCACACATCGTATCCTTCATGAACTTTAAATAGATTTGAGTGAATCATGGCATCAACAGACTTTACATTTATTCTGCACATCTTGGCCTCCACATACTTCTTTTGACTAAGTTTTTTGTTGCATGTTTTTGTATTTTTTTTTGCATAGTAGTATGCTAAATCTAATATTATGTTTGGAGAAATTTGCATACCTTGCTTCTCACACATGCTAGCCTCTGTACACTTTACATTTATTTTAGTGAATGCTCACATCGACAGAGTTTACATGTTAGGTATCTAGAAAGGTAGTTGGGGGGGGGGGGGGGGNAGAGGGCCCATAGTGATAATAGTGGAGGCCATTCAATGTAAGGTGGAATAGGTCCACTATATTATTAAATAAGGCCCACTATGGTAGTTACATATAATAAATGTAAGGGGACTTCTTAGAAGGTTCTACTTCTAAAAGATTCTTCATCTAGAATGTTCTTAGGTGATGGTAGCACTATATAAAGAGGTTCAAGCACTATAATGGGACATGAAGAAAAGTATTTTATTGTGAATGGTAGCTCGATAGGAGGATTCCCCCTCGAAGAGGCAATTGAAAAGGAGAGGATCCCTTGCATAAGAAGGTCCATTGTATGGTTTTGCCCTACCTCAAGGGTTTTCTTATAATAAAAGTGTGGTTTATTCTATATTTTTCTCTGAATATTTTTGGCATTTATGTATGCAAGCATTTGGTTCTTAACAAGTGGTATCAAAGAACTTTCCTTGGCCAAATAAGGGAAGAATATTTTGCTCTTTTTGCAGATTTGTTTTCTAGGGAAAAAGAGGGCGATGCACTTCAAGTTCATATATGAAACTTTCTATGTATAATTTCTCCAAAAAAATTATATATTTGAATTCCTCTCGGAAAAATACCCAATTTCAAAAAACAAATCGGTTGAAACGGAGTCTGGGAAGTAAAGTTATGTGCATTTTAAATTCAACTATTTTTCAGGGTTTTTCTGGAAAAAAACAATGATTTTATGTAGTGATTTATTTTTAAACCCTTGTTCTATTTTTGGGGGTTTTCATAGAAAGATGTATTTTACAGGGAAATGTTATGTCCCTAGTATTGATGAATTCATTAAAGAAATAAAGTCAGCATGGGAAGAGAATTGGCCTCATTAGGTATCTCACAAATTACAAGGTGATGTTAGCAGTATATAAATGGGTTCAAGCAATGTAGCACTATATAAAGGGGTTCAAGCAATGTAATGAGATATGAATAAAAAGTATTGTATTGTGAGTTTTATCTCAATAAGAGGATGCCCCCTTGAAGAGGCAAGTTAACAAGAGAGTATCCCTTCCATCATAGAATCCATGGTATGGTGTTGCCCTACCTCAAGGGTTTTCTTATAATAAAAATGTGGTTTCTTCTATATCACTCTATGGATAAATTTCCGTTTTTGTGGTGATTATATTTATAGATCTACTCAGGTACTTAAAAAATGGTATCAGAGCACTTTTCTTGGCAAGATGTGTGGGAAATTGTTTTTGTTTTTGCAGATTTTTTCGGAGAAGAAAAAAATAAAAAGAGGGCCACGAAATTTCGAACAATTTAAGTATATTTATGTGAAATTTTTTCTGAAATAGGTTGTATATCTGAGTTTCTCTCAAAAAAACACCCAAGTTAAAAAAAAAAATCTCCAAAACGGAGTCTGGAAAGTCAAGATATTGAAGTTTTAAAATCTGCAAATTTTCAGGGTTTTTTCCGCGGATGACAACAATATTTTTTTATTTATGTAGTGAATGGAGGCCGAATTTTCCCAAACAAATTATGTATTTGATTTCCTCTTACAATTTCACCCAATTTACAAAAAAAAATCATCCGAATCGAAGTTCTTGAAGTGAATATATCGTTGATTGAAAATCAACTATGTTTTGAGATTTTTCGTGACGGTAGCGAGACTGCAGAGTTCATCAATTTTCATAGGGTGTTCATATTTCTACCAGATCAGTGTCATTTGATAACTCATTTTAATATATTTATTTTGATATATTTTATGTGGTGTTTCCAATGGATGTTCACTCTCAAACTCTCAAGGAAATTCTACACACAATTTCTCAAATGCATGACACATTGCATAACTTTAAAGAAGATATCAAGAATGATTTTCGTAGTATTCATGAGTCCTTGGTGAGCATCCAAGAGAAATATACTTTGGTGAACATAATGAATGAATATCATCAAGAAGTGTATGTTTGGTATGATTTGGAGGATGATTGTGATGATTGGTATATGGATAGTTGTCATTTCTGGGATGACAACCACTTCCATATTTTATTTGATGACTCTAATCCACCTTATGTAGAGCTCATCAATGTGATACATCAAGAGCTAGTTATGATTACCAGTGTCCATCTTTCATATTCTACAATGGTATTGTTTCTTCCAGATTCATCTTTGACCATTTCTCACTATGTGGATGAATATTCTTATTTGGATCCACATGATAGGTGTCAGTATTGGGAGCATCATTTTCAGTTGGTTATTGGGTGTTGATATATTTTGTGTGGAGTCCACATGAATAATTGGACATGGGACCTTGATTTATAATGGTGATTGGAATACTTCAACATGGTGGCTTCCATTTCTCAATGGGACCCTGGTTCTCTATTCTACTTCATCACTATGGTCCACACTTATCTATGGGACCCTGGTATATGGTTGTACATCAAGCGTTGAGGACAACGCTTTCATAAGTGGGGTGGAATGTTAGGTAGCTATAGAGGTAGTGGGGGGGGAGGGGCAGAGAGCCCATAGTGATAATAAGGGAGTCCATTCAATGTAAGGTAGACTAGGTCCATTATATTATTAAATAATTCCCACTATGGTAGTTATATATAATAAATGGGTGGTTAGATATAATAAATGTAAGAGGACTTCTTAGAAGGTTCTACTTCTAGAAGATTTCTCCTCTAGAATGTTCTTAGGTGATGATAGCACTATATAAAGGGGTTCAAGCAATGTAATGGGACATGAAGAAAAGTATTGCATTGTGAGTTGCAACTCAATAGGAAGATGCCCCCTCGAAGAGGCAAGTGAACAGGAGAGGATCCCTTCCATAATAGGATCCATTATATGGTGTTTCCCTACCTCAAGGGTTTTCTTATAATAAAAGTGTGGTTTCTTCTGTATTGTTCTTTGAATATTTGTGGCATTTTTGTATGCAAGTATTTGGTTCTTAACATTACATTTCTTTTGACATATCCAGGCCTCTGCAAATTTATTTTTACTACGTTTTATGTTGTATGTTTCTGTTTTTTTTACATAGTCCAATGTTAACTCTGATATTCTATGTGGAGAACTTTGGATCATTTTCTTCTTGCATATTATAACCTCCACACACTCTTCACTGATTTTAAAGTGAAAAGAATCCACAATTTCATCACTCTCCTTTATATCCACACACGTTTACTTCTGCACAATAGAAATAGTCAAACTGAATATTTGATTATGCTTGTTATGTGTGTTGAGAATGTGATGACTTTGTTAATTGATTTCATTAGATATGGACATTCATAAATATGATTCTTCGCCTCATTCATAGATCCCTCTTGTGTCAATAGATAACAATTATTTTTAACAAACTCTTAATGCAAATATTTCTTCCTCAACAATACTAAATGGTTTCACTTGTTTTTATTGTTCTTATCATTCTCCTCTTTCATAAACAATAATGTTATTCTACCTGTGCAGAGGTGCAAAAACTATACATGTGTTGACTATATGTCTTTTCTAAAGTTGTATAATTAACTTTTATTAAATTAATAAATAATTATTAATATTTTAATTATTTGTATAGGACTATATTAAAAAATTCAAAAAATCATTTTTACACCAACTAACATCCTTATCAAATACTATGTTATAAAATTTATGCATAATTTCTATCATTTACACCCATTTCAATCACTTACAAAAATAACTATAATGTTTTTATGTATTTTATTTACTAAGTGTTAGATGTGCACAGATATACCTATGCATAGGTGTGGAAGCTATATGTATGCATACTATATGTCTTTGTTGAAGATGTATTTTATTTACTAAGTGTTCATTGTGTTGGGATACACCTATGCAAAGGTGAAAACTGTATATCTGTCTGGACTATATGTTTGTGTTGAAGATAAATAACTAAATTTTGTTAAATTAATAATTACCTTTTATTTTTAACATACATATATATGTAAGAAGAATTTTGTTAAGCATATGAATATGCATAACAATATTCTATTATTGATAACTATTAGAGTAAGTGTTCGTTGTGTAGGGATATACCTATGTGGAGGTGCAAAAGCTATCTGTGCGTGGACTATATGTCTGTGCTATTTTATTTACTAAGTATTTGTTGTTCGTGGATATGTTTGTGTGAAGGTGAGAGAGGTATATCTTTGTAGACTATATGAATGTCCTAAAGATGTATAAGTTCATGTTGTATGCCCATGACAATAACAATTGGTTTTGCATTCACTACTATTTTGTTTTTGCATGGAACAAAAATTTCGTGTTTTTTTCCATAGTTTAACTTTGTTGCAAGAAATCAATTTTTTTCTCTGACTTCTATTTGGTCCTTCAAAACAACATATTATTGTTGATCTGGTGGTGGGAATTTAATAGGAAATTTAATTACGCATGTTTAGTGAATGGTTGGAACAAGTGCATGTACGAGTGAAGAACTTGTGCATCTATAAGAATTTAATAAGAAATTTAATTATGTAGTTGTAGTGGATGGTTGGAATAGGTGCATTTAAAAGTCTCAAAGTTCTTATGTACAAGTACAAAATGTGTGTATTTTATTTACTAAGTCTTTCATGTCCTGAAGATGTATAAGTAACTTTTATTAAATCAATAATTAAATTTTATTAAATAAAAAAATAATTATTAATCTTCTAATTATTTGTATAGGATAGTATTAAAAAAATTTAAAAACCATTTTTTACACCAACTAACAAACATCATTGTCAAATAGTATCTTATAAAATCTATCTTGTGTGGAGATATACCTATGTGGAGATGCATAATCTATATGTGCATGTTGGAATACTGGGAGGGGGGGTGAATCAATATTATGCAATATTTTACCACTTTTAATCAAATATGTAATTATTAATTTTATCAGAAGTATATCATCAATATATCATGAGAAGTATCAATCAATAGAGCATAAAAAATAACCACAGATACAGAGTACATTGGAACGTGGAAACCCAAATGGGAGAAAACCACATGATTCTTTCTTGCATGTCAAAGATTACATTCATAGGAAGCACCAACTTCCAACAAAATGGAAGGAGGCACCAACCCCTTGATTTATAGGAACCAACCTGAAGGAAGCTACAACTCCCTAAATTCTCTAGCTACAATTGAAAGGAGGCTACTACCCCTTGATTTACAGGAACCAACCTGAGGGAAGCTCCAATTCCCTGAGTTCTTTGGTACCAATCGGAAGGAGGATACAACCCCCTTTCCTTGACCTATCTTGTCTCCCTGAAATAAAATTGTAGACTCACTATCAGTACCACTAATCAACCTATAACTGCCACCATAATTGATACATCAACATCTCATTGTCACGATCATTCTCACTGATACATCAACCTGTCACTGTCACAATCACTGTCACTAATATATCAAGTTGTAACTGATGATCAACCAATAATCCAACTTTTCACTGTCTTTTTCACTAATCAACCAACCATAACCAAATCCACTCACATGGATACAAAAAACATCACCATACCATGTACATCAACCATGTACCAGAACATGTACCATACCATATGCTAAGTATATAAGATGTGTCAATGTCTCAACAATATGCCTCAAGTATGCACCATAACAACCAAGATGATATACCAAGTATATGCCTCAAATATATGCCAATATCACAAATATGTGCCTCTAACAATGAACCATAACATCCATAAACTAAGTACCAAGGATATGTCTCAAGCATGTATCAATATCGCCAAAACATGGACCTCAACCATATGCAACCATATACCAAAAGGGCCTCCAAGACATGCCTTAATCATGTGCCATACAATCCATGATACAAGTCTCAACAAGGCACATAAATGACATACCTTTACTAATGAAGAAACAAATGATACATGACAACTCAGATCTTGTAGTAACTTTGTTGCACTATCATACCTCATTGTAACCTGAACCAAGAATTCTTCATCAAAATTGGATTAGCATCGCTGGATATATGCTAGATATCATGCGACACCTCACATGACATACACTAAACAACCCATGGGGGTGCCTCGTGGCACACCAGTAGCCTGACCCGTGCGGGTGCCTTGTGGGACACCAGTAGCCTGACCCGCAGGGGTCAGCTAAACTAGGGGTTATTGAAACCCTTCCCTCACTACAAATCCAATACTTTCACACTCCTTTCTTCTCATATCGTCTTCCTCAGATATGTTGGAAGATTGGTTGTTGTCATTGATGTCAACCCTAGTCATTGGTTTTGGACCACAAGATTGATGAAGGTATTTGGACATGAAGGACAATGCACATGAAGATACAACGCCCATGGATGGATAGTATAAATCATGTTGTTTCTAGTGGTATGTGGCACGTCACATGGATCAGGCTCATGGTTGAGGAGAAATGAATTTTTGAAGATGAAAAAGTGAATTGAAGAAGGAAGTACATGTAGGCCCTGAAGATAGTTAAAGACAAAATTACAAAATAAGAAAGTGTCAAGTCGGCCCTAATGTTAAAAGGAAGTGACATAAATGGTATAAATACGCATCATTATACATCCATTTGATACACAAGTCAAATTTCAGAGGAAATCAGAAGTAAAGAAGGCCTAATTTCAAGGGAGGATGAAGTCTTTTGGTGAAGTGTTCTAAGGTATGTTATTTTCAGGTCATCTTACCATTTTTTCTATAATTTTTTTTATAGAACGATTCAGATGGTGAAATTGATATGGTATTGAGAATAAATTTCAAGGTACCTGCGATAAACGTTTAATATCTTGATTCTCTATAATTATGGAGATACACTCTATGGAAGATAGGGTTTTTGACCAGTCTTGAAGCTAGTCAATAAATAGGTGTTCCGGGTAAAACAATCATAACTTATTCATAGAGAATCCAAATTTTGTGGGACAAATTTCATTGGAAAGGGTACGGACTTTAATTTCTTTTGTTTGATTTTCCGAATCTGATGTTAAATATTGAGCACGGGGTGTTCTGTACAAGTTCGGTTTCCTGAATAAACCAAAATTGAATAAGGTCTACCATTATTCTATAACTTCCTTTTGGGGAGGATTCAAGGAATGAAACTTGGAGAAGTTTTAGAAAATACATTGAGTAATATTATATACAGGATCAGAGTATTCCAAGAATTGAAGAATTGCAAAATTTGAAGAATTCTCATGAATCATTATCAGGTTCTATGTGATGGTTGGTTGATGGTGATTACTTAATGTAAAGTTTTATTATCTCTCATATATTCTTGGGTGGAAGGAAGGGGAAAGGATGGAGAGTTAAACCCTATCTTGATATTGGAGGATTGTATCTTCCTCTTTGAGGTTTATCCCTCCCTTTACATTTGGAAGTTGTAGCTACCTTTGGAAGTCATTACTTCCCTTGAACAATAACTATTGATTATTTCTCATATATTGTGCATGGTGTACTGTGGTGTGTTGGTGTAACTCTTATATTATTGTTCATTTCTCATTTGATATAATTGAATGGTTTAAGTATAAGTTGAAAAATGTTTTAAATTGTACTTGATATTGATTCACCCCCCTCTCAGTATCAACAATTGGTTTCAGAGCAGGTTACCTTTAGTACAATTTAACCACTGGAAGGAAGATCCTAAGCAGAAATGGAAGACAACATTCCAAATGGGATTCCGCCATTTGATGGAATAAATTTTGAATACTGGAGTAATAGAATGGAAAATTACTTGAAATCTCTTGGGGCAAATGTTTGGTTCTCAATTGCTTCAGGATACAATCCTTTAAAGAAACCAAAGACTGTAGCTCAGAAGGAAGCAAAAAGGAATAACAATTTGGCAATAGATACCATCCTGGATGGATTGACAGATTCAGTGAAATCCAAGGTGGGATCATGTGCATTAGAAAAATCAATTTGGGACAAGCTACAAGACCTTTATGCAAGGGAAGAAGAAGAAGAAGAAAAAGAAGTTGAAGCAAATTTCAACATCTCAGATTTCAATGAAGCAAATAGAGGTTAATTATTTTGCTTTAATTGTGAAGGAGTAGGACATGTTGAATTTGAATTTCCTCATCCAAGGATTGAAAGAGATGACAATGAAGAAGAAGAAAATAATGAAGTAGAAATGATTCAACAAGAAGATGTGAATCTTAAAAAATTGAAGCATGTTGAGATTGAAAATAGCAAGCTCAAATACACGCGTAAAAAACTAAGAAGTGAATTGGGTAGTTATGAAAAGATAGTTGTAAGATTAAAGAAACAATTAGAATACTTTCAAAAACTAAGAGAAGAAACCATTTCCTTGAAAACTCTACTCGAAGAAGCAAGAAGAATAGCAGAAGTAAAGAAGGTCCAAATGATGAAGAAAGAAGAAGATTGTGAGAAACTTGAACAAGAATTTGTCTCATTGAGGAAGAGCTTAAGAAACTCTCAAGTGCCAAAAGAATTAACACATCTTGGATGCATGGGTGACACTTCATACAAAGAAGATGAAAATACCAATAAGAAGGTTGAAGAAAGAGCTACACAGACAGTTGATGAGAAGTGGACCAGGATACCAAAAAGAAGGAATGACTACAAAAGAGATGAATATCCAAGAAGACCTCCTACCTTCAGGAATTAATGAAGCTTCAATCAATATGAAGGAAACTACAGAAGAGTAGATCATGAACCCAAATGGACTACATCACAAAGAAGGTCACTTACTCCCAGGTATCAAAATTTCTTTCTTGGTAATTGTTATACTTGCAAAAGTTTTGGTCATAAGGCAATTAATTGTAGAATCAATGAAAGGAACAAATATGCAAGAAACGTGAATGGTGTAAACATAAGATATGGAAATAATTGTGGATTTGTCAATAGAAGTTATAATTCATTTTACCCATTGATGGAAAAAAATATTGTATGCTACAAATGCAATTATCTTGGTCACAAAGCACGAGATTGCAGATATATGAATGAAGATGTCCCTATGCCAACCAAAGTATGGAGAAGGAAAGAGATTCCAAAAAATGAAGATTGTCGAATAGCATTAACCATTGAAGAATGTAAAGAAGAAGATGAATGGTACATAGACAGTGGATGTTCTTCACACATGACCGAGGATCAAGACAAATTCATCAACTTGAAGAGAAAGGGTGGCAATGTTGCATTTGGAGTTGACTCATATGCCAAAATAATTAGAGAAGGTGTAGTAGAGCTTGGAAGAAAAATGTAAAAGCAAAGAATGTTCTATTGGTTGAAGACTTGAATCATAATATACTCATTGTTAGTAAAATGTGTGATCAAGGATACACTCTTACGTTTGACTCCTAAAAATGTAAAATCAGAGAAAATAACTTAGGAAGATTGGTTGCAAATGAAACAAGAAGACCGAACAACATATACATCCTAGACATGAAGAAGGGAGAGAAGACATAAGCCACACAAAAGGATTCTAAGGAAGAAAAAGTCCCAAAGACCAAAAATAAGGATGACATATTATCGAGTGCCACATGTTCAGGGGGAGCAACCCCAAAGAAGAGAGTTACATTTTTCCATTAAACTCAGGGGGAGTAGCCCTACCCTTTGCCATTGATGTCAAAGGGGGAGAGAAATTGGGATCATGATGATAGGGGGAGAATGAGTGTTTACATCAATGGCAAAGGGGGATATTGTTGGAATATTGGTTGTTGTCATTGATGTCAACCCTAGTCATTGGTTTTGGACCGCAAGATTGATTAAGGTATTTGGACATGAAGGACAATGCACATGAAGGTAAAACACCCATGGATGGATAGTATACATCATGTTGTTTCTGGTGATATGTGTCACATCATGTGGATCCTCATGGTTGAGGAGAAATGATATTTTGAAGATGACAAAGTGAATTGAAGAAGGAAGTACATGTAGGCCCTGAAGATAATTAAAGAAAAGAATTACAAAATAAGAAAGTGTCAGGTTGGCCCTAATGTTAAAAGGAAGTGACATAAATGGTATAAATACACATCATTATACATTCATTTGATACACAAGTCGAATTTCAGAGGAAATCAGAAGTAAAGAAGGATGGATTTCAAGAGAGGATGAAGTCTTTTGGTGATGTGTTCTAAGGTATGTTATTTTTAGGTCATCTTACCATTTTCGCTATAACTTTTTTTATAGAACAATTTAGATGGTGAAATTGATTTGGTATTGCGAATACATGTCAAGGTACCTATGGTAAAAGTTTCATCTCTTTATTCTATATAATTATGGAGATACACTCTGTGGAAGATAGGGTTTTTGACCAGTCCTGAAGCTAGTCAATAAACAAGTGTTCTGGGTAAAACAGTCATAAATTATTCATAGAGAATCCAAATGAAGTGGGAAAAATTTCATTAGAAACAATACAAACTTTAGTTTCTTGTGTTTGATTTTTAGAATCTGATGTTAAATATTGAGCGCAGGGCATTATGTACAAGTTCGCTTTCCTAAATAAACCAGAATTGAATAAGGTCTACCATTCCTTCTATAAATTCCTTTTGGGGAGGATTAAAGGAGTGAAACTTTGAGAAGTTTCAGAAACTACATTAAGTAATATTATCTACAGGATTAGAGTATTCCAATAATTGAAGAATTGTAGAAGTTGAAGAATTCTCATGAAGCATTATCAGGTTCTATGTGATGGTTGGTTGATGGTGATGATTTAATGTAAAGTTGTATTATCTCTCATATATTGTTGCGTGGAAGAAAGGGGAAAGGATGGAGAGTTAAACTCTCTCTTGATATTGGAGGATTTTATCTTTCTCTTGGAGGTTTATCCCTCCCTTTACATTTGGAAGCTGTAGCTACCTTTGGAAGTCATTACTTCCCTTGAACAATAACTATTCATTATTTATCATATATTGTGCATGGTGTACTGTGGTGTATTGGTGTAACTCTTATATTATTGTTCATTTATCATTGGATATAATTGAATGGTTTAAGTATATGTTGAAAAAGGTTTTAAATTGTACTTGATACTGATTCACCCCCCTCTCAGTATCAACAAGATACTCTACGAAATATTTACCAAAAGATCACTTGAACGATAGATAAGTATTGAACTTGTGTGTGTAAATGTGAGAGGATTATTTAGTTGTCTTTATATTTTTCCAAGTGACTTCTATTATTCACTTTAGGGCCAACCTGTACTTTCTTTTTATAACCATTTTACCCTTTAATTAATGACTTGTCACTTCTTGTTGCAACTGTTTAGGGGCTTATTAACCATACTTCGGGGCTTCCAACTTCATGACTGCATAACTCGTCAATTGTGAGGATCTATGTGGAGTACCACATACTTTTGGAAATGACATGATGAGGACTCTCCATCTATGAGGGTTTTGTATACACTTGAAGTATTCTTTAACCTCATTTTACTTATTCAACTTTGGGCCTCATGAACACACCTCTAGGTTTCTTGTATACTTATTCAAAGTGTCTTCTCACGAGGGCCATTATTAAGTATATTCCATAAGGGGACCTCTTTGTAGACTTCTTCAATGATATCCAATACTTATCGAAGATTATAGACTTCCTCTAACATTGACATCAATGACAATCAATTTTCCAACAATATCCCCCTTTGGAATTGGTGGCAACACTCATGCTGCCCCTACGACCAATACTCCCCTTATCTGTATGATTATGTTATTTCTCCCCCTTTGACATCAATGGAAAAGGGTAACCCCCGCAGCAATTTGCTTCTAAAATTTCTCTTTTCCAATGCATTTGTCCATTGGTGCTTCTTGGTGAAGTAAACTACAAACATATAGAAAATAATTCATATTAATATTCCTTTATCATCTCCACACAAATGATTTATCTTCCCTTGTATTCTGAGTGAATATCATGGAGATCACTGTGGAGAAGAAGCTATTCTGAGTTTTTGTTGAAGATAATCAAATGTCTCCCTTAAGAGAGGTTTAGTGAAGATGTCTGCAATTTGTTCCTTTGTCCCAATATACTCTAACTTGATATTATTTTATGTAACCTCTTCCCATAGAAAGTGAAACTTGATCGAAATATGTTTGGTATTGGAATGCATCACCGGATTCTTGGAGATATCGATAGCACTGGTGTTGTCACAAAATATTGAAATGGGATCATCATACTTCACTTGTATATCTTACAGGTTTTTCTTCATCCAGAGAACCTGAGTACAACATGATGCTTCTGCAATGTATTCTACTTCTATTATGGATAATGATACTGAAGATTGCTTTTTACTTAACCAATATAACGGAAAATCATCCAAATAGAAGGTTTCTTTGCGATTACTTCTTCAATCATCAATGCTTCTTGCCCAATTTGCATCTGTGTAGGAGAACATAGTCAACTCATTCCATTTTGGATACCACAATCCAAACTCTGTTGTTCCTTTAAGATATCCAAAGATCCTCTTTACTACTAGAACATGAGTTTCCTTTGGTGCTTCTTGAAATATTGCAATTTGTCTAATTGTTTTCATTACATCTGGTCTTGAAGCTGTCACATAGAGTAGGTTGTCAATAATTGATCTATAGAGTCTCTGATTTTCTTCTTTATATTCATCATCTTTTCTCAAATTGCAACATGTCACTATCAGAGTACTCACTGGTTTGCAATATTCCATTCCTAACTTCTTCAACATTTCTTTGATGTACTTGGTTTGGGAAATGAAAATTCCTTCATCCTACTGAGATATCTAAAGTCCCAAAAAGAATGTCAATTCACCAAGTAGTGACATTTCAAAATCATTCTGCATGTCTTGGTTAAAATTCTTACTCGTCCTATCATCATCACTTCCAAATATAATGTCATCCACATATAATTCAATGATAAGTATGTTGTTTCTATCAACCTTTACATAGAGATTACTATCTACATTACCCTTTATGATTCCTTGTTCCTATAAATACCTATCCAATATTGAATACCAATCTCTAAGGACTTGTTCGAGTCCATACAAATATTTCTCCAATATGAAAACATAATATTCCCTTTCTGACAGTAGGAATCCTTTTGGTTGTTCAATGTAACAACCAAAAATGTTGATTCTTCTAATTCACCATTTAGAAACGATGATTTTACATCCATCTAATATACCTTGATTTTGTTGGAACATGCATAGGCCAAGATCAATCTCATTGCTTCCATTATGGAAATAAGGAAAACCCTTTCTTCAAAATCTAATCCTTCAACTTGACTGTATCCTTTGCATACTAGTCTTTCCTTGTTTTTGGTTACCTGTCCATCTTCATTTTTTTTATTTTTGGAAACCCATTTTGTACCAATCACATTTTTGTTCTTTGATCTTGGGACTAGTTCCCATGTTTCATTATTCTCTATTTGATGTAGTTCTTCTTCCATGGCCTTGACCCAATGCTCATCATTACTGGATTCCTCAATGTTGAAGGGTTCAATTATGGATAGTAGTGCAAGGTGTATCTTCTCTAGTGTATGAAATAATTTACTTCCTCTGTTTTCTATTCCTACATTCTTATCTCCAATAATATGTTCTGGTGGATGATTATTTTGAACCCAATGGTTAGGTGTCTTGGAAGGAATCAGAAAGCCGTGTTGGTCATTTTCTTCATGTTGTGCTTCTGGATGCTATTCTTCTTATTCTTCTACTACCTGTTCTTCTTTCAGTTCTTCTTCTCTTTCCTATTCATTTGGCTCTTTCCTTTCTTCTTTGATCTTTGATACAACTGCTTCATCAATTTTTATGTTTATACTTTCCACTATATTGTTGAGTCTCAGATTATAACATTTATATGCTTTGCTTTTGCTTGAGTAACCAACCAATATGCCTTTATCAACTCAAGAATCAAATTTTCCAACTCCATCATCTTCTCTTTTTATGTAGCACTTGCTTCCAAATACTCTAAAATGTTTGACATTTGTTGGTTTTCCCTTCCATAACTCATATGGTGTTTTATCACTGTTACTTTTGAGAATTCCTCTATTCAAGATATGAATGGTTGTGTGTACTTCCTGTACCGAAAAGATATTTCTCAACTTTGAATCCTTCAACATGGTTCTAGCAATCTATGTTACAATTTTGTTCTTCCTTTCAATGACTCCATTTTGTTGAGGTGTCCTAGTTGTTGAGAACTACCTTTTTATTCCATACTCTTCAAAAAATTCTATGATTTTTTTTTATATGAATTCTCCTCCATTGTCTGATGTTAAGCACTTAATTCTCGAATCCATTTCGTTTTCAACCATCTCCTTGAATATTTTGAAATTTCCAAATGCCTCTGATTTATTTTTGAGAAAAGACATTGTAGTCATCCTTGTATAGTCATCAATAAGAAGCATGAAGTATTGTTCACCATTTAGTCCTTTTGTTCTCATTTTCCCACATAGATCAGTATGCACAATTTCCAATGTCTTTGTTGTAGAGTATTCCTTTGATCTGAATTTTGTTCTTGTTTGTTTTCCATGTAGAAAATGATTGCACATAGTACTAACTAGTTTTCATATTTCATGAATTTCTCTTACGGATTCCTTTATTCTAATCTTGACCATATTTTCAAAGTTCATGTGTCCCATTCTTCCCTGCTAAAGACAACTTTCATTTTCCCTTCCCAAGGAACATATTTTTTTTTAAATCTCATTCAAGATGTATATGGTGTTTGGAGTTCTTACTGTTGTAGCCACCAATATGCTTGATCCTTCTTTCCTTATCTCATATTTCTCATAGTCAAATATAATTTTATGTCGTTGATCACACATTTGACTCGCAGTTAGTAAATTGTGCTTCATGCTTTCAACAAGTATGACATTTTCTTCCTTGGCATCCTTACTTCCAACCTTGATTGTGCCTTTCCCTGTAATTCTGGTTGAGTTGTCATTACCAAATGAAACTGATCCATCTATTTCTTTCTTCAAAGTTATAAATATGGTCCTGTCACATGTCATATGTTTTTAACAACCATTTTCAACATACCAATCACTTCTTCTGCTTTTTTTCTGTAGTGTAAGGGGACATTCTTGAACATTTAGTTTATCGTGCTTTCTTATCCAAATTCTTGATGGTCCTTTTTGATGACCATTGAATTCCTATTTTGGTTCCTTTGGAGGAACTGTAAATATGTAATCTTTGGCCATGTTTCCAAAATTGTTGCATTTATAACATTATACTTCATCGTTTAATGAGCCAAAATTGTTATAGTTTCTGTTGTATGCTTTATGTGGCTTTTTGAGATGATTAACTCTNTTTTTTCTTAGCATAATATTTGCAATTTATATCTTTGTGCCCAAAATTGTTACAATAATAACATGAACCAAGAAAAATAGTTTGATACCTGGAAGATATTTTGAATGGTGTTGTTCCTATGTAGTTTTCTTCTTGATTTCTTTTCATGGGTGGTTGTTGATTCTGAAAATTGGGTCTTCTAGACAGTGCCATCCTTTTGTAATCTTCTTCCTAATCATTCTCATGTGAAGGATTGCATTATTCCTTCTTGGCGAATCCTCCGGTGACTTCTGCATAAGTCCTTTGTTCTTCTTCCTCTTCTGTAGTCATGGAGCTCGAACCCTTCCTTGTATGTGTTTTTTTGTATCCCAGTCACGACCTATCATGATGCGACCTTTGAGCACTGATGATTTCATCTATTACTGTGGTGTTTTTCTACTACATATCTCTTTTATGAATTTCCTTCCTTAGTAAAACTATTTCAATTTCTAAGCTCTCTTTCTCCTTTTCCTTTTCTTCTAACCTACTTATGAGTATCTCTTCAATCCTTCTGGCTTCTTTAACTTGTAGTTTCAGGTTCATAATCATCTACTGATCCTTTTCAGAGTTAGGATTTTAAGAATCCTCTTTTAGCATAAGTAATTCTCCCTTGATTGATTTGTTTTTCTTCCTCTCTATTTTTAGTTCTTCTAAAACACTGATTATTTCTCCTCTGAGATCAACTTCACCTTCTTCTTCATAATCCTCTTCATCATTTTCATAATCCATGAAGAGTACATTTTATGAGTTATTGTCTCTATCATCATCCTCATTGAATGTTGAACTATATTCATTCGAGTAGATTTTTTTTTTGAAGAATTTCTTCTTGTTTCTTCTCTTGTCTCCCTTTTGATATTTCTTTTCTTTCTTAGGAACTTCTTCTTCATCATTCTCTTTGTTCTTATCATATGGACATTTATTAGCAAAATGGCCAATTTTACCACAATTAAAACATTTAAAAGTAATCTTACCTTTGTACTTTCCAATTCATTTATTTAACTTCCTTACAAAGTTGTCCATCTATTCATCTTCATCAGAATCATCACTGCAACTATAGTCTAATTTTTCTTTTTGCTTATTCTTCTTTGTCTTCTTGGATTCCTTAAATGTTGCTTCCATCTTGGATGTATTTTCCTATTATGTTCTCATATCATAGGTTGTAAATATTCCATGTATCTCTTTCATTCTTATAATACCAAGATCTTCTCTTTATTCTAGGGATAAAATCTTAGGATCAAATCTCATAGGAAGACACCTCAATATCTTTTGGATAATAACTAGTTCTTTTATTTCTTCTCCCAATATTTTAATGGAAATTACTATTTCATCAACTTGTAGGAAGTAAGCTGCAATATATTCATCTTCCTTCATATTCAATTGTTCAAATTTACCTCTATAGGTTTGATGATTGGCACCATTTAATTTAACATCTCCTTTTTAAATGTTTTGAATTTTGTCTCAAATATCCTTTGTAGTGTCAGAATGCATCACCTTCACAAATACTGAAACAAAAATACTACCTAGAATAATGTCTTTAGCCTTCAAATTGTTTTCACTGAGTTTCTTTCCATATATGTATGTTGAATGAGTGGCAGGTGTCATATATCCATCTACTACTAATTTACAGACATCAAATCCCCATGCCTGTAAAAAGGTTTGCATCATTTTATTCCAGAAAGCATAATTTTGACCATCGAATATTGGTGCTCCAATCTTAACGTACTCCATGATCTTCCTTCTAGTGGTTAGACTGTTTTCTTGAAGGACCTACTCTGATACTAATTGTTGGAATACTGAGAGTGGGGGTGAATCAATGCAATCTTTTACCACTTTTAATCAGAACATGTACTCATTAACTTTACCAGCAGTACATCATCAATATATCATGAGAAATATCAATCAACAGAGCATAACAAATAACCAAAGATACACAGTACACCATAATTTACGTGGAAACCCAAATGGGAGAAAACCATGGAATTATTTCTTATATGTCAAATATTACATTCATAGGAAGCACCAACTTCCAAATTATCCGTCATCAACTGGAAGGAGGCACCAACCCCCTAATTTACAGGCACCAACCTGAAGGAAACTACAACTTCTTGAATTGTCCACCTACAATTGGAAGGAGGCTACGACCCTTTGATTTACAATAACCAACTTGAAGGAAGCTCCAACTCCCTGAGTTCATTGGAACAAACTAGAAGGAGGATACAACCCCCTTTCTGTTCCTTTTCCTATCTCCCTAAAATATAAGTGTAGACTCACTGTCACTACCACTAAGCAACCTATAACTGCCACTGTCACTATCATTGTCACTGATATATCAACCTGTAACTGATGATAAACCGATCATCCAACCTGTCACCATCTTTTTCATTGATCAACCAACCATAACCATATCCACTCACGTGAATACCAAAACCATCACCATACCATGTACATCAACCATGTACAAGAACCTATACCATACCATATGCCAAGTATCCAATATGTTCCAATGTATCAACAATATGCCTCAAGTATGCACCATAACAACCAAAATCATATATCAAGTATATGCCTCAAATACATGCCAATATCAAAAATATGTTCCTTTAACAATGAACCATAAAATCCATAAACTAAGTACCAAGGATATGTCTCAAGCATGTGTCAATATCACCAAAACATGGACCTCAACCATATACCAAAAGGGCCTCCAAGACATTCCTTAATCATGTTCCATACAACCCATGATACAAGTCTCAACAAAGAAAATACATGACATACCTTTACTCATGAAGAACAACCAATACATACCAACTCAAATCCTGTAGAAACTTTGTTGTACCATCATACCTTGTTGTAACTTGAACCAACCATCCTTCATCAAATATAGATTAGCCTAACTGGAAAGATGCTAGATATCATGTGGGGCCTCACGTGATAGACACTAAACAACCCATGAGGGTGCCTTGTGGGACACCAACAACTTGACCTGCGAGGGTCAACTAAGCTAGGGTTTCCTGAAACCGTTCTCTCTCTGCAACTCCAATACTTTCACACTCCTTTATTCTTAGATCCGCTTCCTCAAATACACTACGAAAGATACCAAAATATCACTTGAAATATAGATAATCATTGAACTTTTGTGTGTAAAGATGAGAGGCTTCTTGAGGTGCATTTATACTTTTCGAAGTGACTTTTATTCTTCACTTTAGGGTCGATGTGCACTTTCTTTTTATAACCATTTTACCCTTTAATTAATCACTTGTCACTTATTGTTGCAACCATTTAGGGGCTTCTTAACCATACTTCAGGGCTTCGAACTTCATGACCTCATAACTCCTCAAATGTAAGGAACTACGCAGCGTACCACCTACTATTGGAAACGACACGACGATGACTCTCCATCTTTGAGGGTTTTCTATACACTTGAAGTGTTCTTGAACCTCATTTTCCTTAGTAAACTTCGAACCTCATGACCACACCTTTGGGTTTCTTGTAGACTTCTTCAAAGTGTCTTCCCTTGAGGGCCATTCTTAAAGCTACGCCATAAGGGTACCACTTTGGAGACTTCTTCAATGATACCCAAGACTTATAGAGGCTTCTAGACTTCCTATAAATTTGACATAAATGGAAATCAATTTTCCAACAGTGTGCAGACTATATGTTTGTGCTAAAGATGTATTTTATTTACTAAGTGTTCATTGTGTAGGGATATACCCATGCAAAGGTGCGAGAGCTATATTTGTGCGAACTATATGTCTGTGCTGAAGATATATAATCAACTTTTATTAAATTAATAATTAAATTTTATTTTTTATATCTTTGTATACATAAAATGAATTTTGCTAAGCATATGCATATGCATAACAATATTCTATTATTGATACCATTGATAACTATTAGACTAAGTGTGTGTTGTGCGGGGATATACCTGTGTGGAGATGCAGAAGCTATATGTGTTCAAAGACGTTGCATTGGTTCCTATCCATCATAAACTCCAAACATTTTACATTGCTTGCAACATATGCTAACCTCCCCATTGAACACTTCACTTATTTACCAAGTTTTACTCCATATTGAACAATTTTCTTTTTTCTTTATTATTATGAGTGTCCTCTTTGCATAAAAAATAATGTTATTTTTCTTTATTATATGAATTGTTTTTTATAAAAATTATTCATTATTTATACATTTAGTTCTATTAAGTCTCATTGTTCAACATATATTTTCCACTTGATAACATATATTTCTCACTCAACAGGGTCTGCACTCACTCAACAGGGATCTACACTGCCATGCAACCCTTTTTAAAATATCAAATAGGAGTCTTAATCATGCACCCCACTTAGTTAAAGAAAGTAATCTGCACTGCCATGCAACCCTTTTTAAAATATCAAATAGGAGTCTTAATCATGCACCCCACTTAGTTAAAGAAAGTAATACATGGTATATGTAAGATTTATGTTATTATATAAACCTATGTAAAGAACATAATAAAATTTAAATAAATATAGTGAAGGAAGTTTAAAAATAAAAATGCTTAAATATATTGTTGATAAAGCACATGTATTTCCTATAAAAGTAAGTATATTAGTAATACACTTAAACTCTTTACTCTTAAGAATTAGGTTATATATTTAAATTAAATTGCTTACTAAACATATGAGTTAAATAGAAACTACACACGTGAGGACAATGATTTGTTCATATTTTTAAGGAAATGGGTATATATTATTAGACTAATTTGTGTATGTAAATTTAATATGCATATAGTTTTGAAAACTAAAAGTACTATTGGAGTTGGAACATATTTTATATAGAAAATTAAAATGGAATGATATATAAATCGCTATATAAAAGGGATCCTTCGTGTGGTCGCACATGCCAATTGAATTTGTGCTTTGAATTTGTGCTTTTATATTGAGAGGTTTAATTAAAACTCATTTTTAGTCTTGCTAAGGACTATATTGTTCACATTCATTTGGTGTATTTTGTTCATGGATGATTTTAGGGGTTAAATTTCGTTCATGGACTAATTTTCCATGGTTTTTCCAAAAATGAGATTCGCTATTTTAAAAATGATTCGCCCAAATTCTATAGAATAAAATTATTTTACCTTAAAAATCGCCAAAATTTTATAAAAACTATATAAAATCCTTACAAATTTGAATATTTTTACAAAAATATCGCTAAACATTTATAGTTGGCATATGAAGGATTAGTAAGATTCGCCAAGGTTTCTACATTTTAAAATAAATTTCCATCCTTAAAATCATCCCTAATTTTGTTGCAATAGTAGGTGTATTTTGTAGTCTTTTCACAATAAGACTGTTTAAGTTTTTTTTAATATATTTATTATTCCATTTTTTTTTTAAATTATATTTTTCAAATAGTGTAATTTCTTGTATCTAATTTTTGATTGGTTGAAATTTTATTGATAGGACATAATTCCTCTAGCGTGTTCAATTTTTTTTTGTATGTTAATTGTCAGAGTTGTAAAATAATTTTCAAAAAGAAATTATACAAATTATATCATTGGCTTATTTTGAGGTTTTGTCTTGGTTGAGGTAAAGTAGACACACACTCTAGCTCCATGGTATTGTTTCACTGCATTCAAGGTTCCCTTCTCCACTGCCATGACTCCATGTTTCACCACTCCATACACAACTCACGTCCCTGATTCTTTTTTCTCTAAGTCTGAGTCTGCAACTCAGAGTCCCTGATTATTTTTGCTCCGAGTTTCAGTTCCCCAAGTCAATTTCTCCAACAGAGTCCAAGCCTATGCACTGGTAAATGCTCAAATCTCATGGTTCTATAATTCATTTCATTTTATTTTGAATGAAATATCATAAATTGGCTTGTTGGTGACTAAGGCTCATAGTATTCTTCACTATTTGAACTAAATTTGTTATTGCAAGAATCACATAAATATCAACCTATTTTGTGGGAATCAAGTTCATGGAAATATGAGTGTACTTGGATGTCGAGGTTGCTTCACATATGCATGGGTGGAAGGGGAAGAGAGGACTTGTTCATAGCACTTAATATATTATGGGTTAATATCTAGACCTAATTGTAAAGAACTTACAATTAGTTAAAATGTATGACCTTCACAGTCTCTTTAGCACGCCTTTATCTGCTTAGTCTTCAAGTTTTACTTTGCATGTCTTCATGATCTGATCAATTTATGTCCTTTAACTTTTCCCTCATTTCAACACCAAAGGAAGTGTATTACTGAAAGAGTAAAGAAATTGCAGGATCTTATACCAAATGGATCTAAGCTACACAAATTTCAAATGACTCTGAAAAATATTCCAACATGGAAATATAAAGGTTCTAATTACACCCCTGTATAGAAGGGAAGTCTGATGAAATATGAATTATGGAGAAATTAAGGATTATCACATAGAAAAGAGCGACTGACCTTGAATTTCTAAAAAATTGCAGAGACAATGACATTTTACGTAGATTTGCAATTATTATCTGTCGTAATTGTCTTTTTGAACAACATGACACCTTGCTAATCTTGGACTTCTTCCAGTAAGAGTATCGTTGTTAGACTCCAAAGAAGGTGGCATTGGAACTACTCTTGTCTTGAGTGTATTTTTTGCAGAGGCAGTTTGGTTTGTTCAGATTTGCAAAAATCATCCAATTTTTTTCTGTAATTATAAAAAAACCATATTGTCAACAAGATCCCTTTTGCAAATCTCGAGTAGTTTGAACATGTTGTCCGAGTACACCAACAATGCCTTCACCTCCTCCTCCTATACTTTTGTCTACAACTTCCCAGTTATAGAACAAAAATACCTCCTCGTTACCCCTAACCGCCTAACTACCTACCAACTTTTAATCTTACAAGAATCGATGATAAACTCAGATTAGGGTTTCATGTCAATGTACTTCTGCTTTATCCATAATGCCTACACTCCTACATGAAGAGTGACAAGAAAATCTAGGATCTGGTCAAAATTATTGCAAAGGCTCTGGAAATATTTTGGTGCATTACTATCTCTCTGTTGGAATATATTTAAGAGATGGTGATAAGGGTAAGCTTATAATGGATTGTACTAGTGAAGGGGTTCTTCCCGTAGAGACCGATGTAGATATTTTCTTCGAAGGCTTGTGAGCTATCTCTCTCGAGTGATTCCTTACACTCTTGATTTTATAAACAACCTTCTGGAATTGCACGTTGCCTCTGACATAGATTTCATAGTTTCTCTGAACTTTTCATTGTCATTCTCTTCACCATAAGAAAAATTTATCAGAGAGGCACGAATGAGACTCGAACCGGATGTTGTGATGCAACGTCTATTCCCCTCACTCTCCCATGTAATGGACCTGCATTTTATTTAATGCATTAATTCCTTCGAATGATGGAGATCTAAATGTCCCAGGTTCATTCAATGCAATCTCATGCCTCCCTCTTCTCTATGCAATGCATGATGATAAATGGGAATCCATTCATTGGGGGACGTCAAGCACACACTTTGATAGACTAAGTGTAATCCAAATGAATAAGGTGGTAAGTCAGAGTCCCTTGTTGAGTTTCCTGTAAGTGAACTCATTGTCCACTTTCTCACCATTTCTCATTTCATTGACGGTTGGCATGATGAAATGCCGCATGATTTTTCTTAGACTTTTGACATGGCAACCTTTTACAACATATTTTATTATTTTATTATGAATTTGATAAAATTTGATTAATTAATACTTTGTGTTTTTTTATCTATGTGGCTCTATTGCACTATAGTCGATGGACACTCTAGCTCTGACACAGTTGCACTGTAGACGAGGAAGAATGCAGTTGAGTTGTGGCTCGATTTTGATATTTTATTTTCAATATTTAGGTGTTTGTCTCTCTCTCTCTCTCTCTCTCTCTCTCTCTCTCTCACATACACACACACACATCATTTGTTTGTCAGGCTAAGCATTTGCATTTATGTTGAAATGTATACATCATTCAGCCGACTTTGTTCATCATTTAATATTTGATCAAGGGACCTCATTAATTTAAATCATGTTTCCAATGTTGTGTGGATAATATCTCTCGCTTGTGTTGAAGGCTTTTGAATTTCCTTACAAAGCTATAGATAACATCTTACACCCTCTTGATCACGACTTAATGCAAATGCTTATCATACAAGCTATTGATAAGATCTTTTTTAGAAATTATTTGTTGGAAACCCACCTCGATACTTCTCTACATAGTAGATGATATGGAAGTGGAAAGCAGCAGCCCCACGGACTCATAGCTAGGCTCGAACCCGTGACCTCTCCCCAAACTGAGAAAGAGTACACACATCTTGCCAACTGAACTATCTCTTAGAATTAGCTATCGATAAGATCTTACAACCACCAATACTCATTATTATTGCAACCTTCAAATATTATTATTATTATTATTATAGCTACTAAAACTCATTATTATTATTACGACATATTTCAAACAATTTTATTACAACCGCTTAAACCCATGATTATTACAAACACTATTGTTACAACTGCAATTACAGTGGATCAACATTTGTCCAATAGATTAAAATTGACGCTACTATACCATATTTCTACCTATAACAAAATATTTGTATCCTTCATATTGTTACGCTATCGTGAATAATACACATATTACGATAACCACAAAATGAAAGTTAACTCAAAGCTCCCACATCCAAAAGCTTCTAGTGAGGTGAAGTTTAAATATCTTAAATTATTACATACACGTATATATCAAAGACAAATATATTAATAAACTCACATAAATTTATTGTTTTTTCTCCAAAAAAATTGTACAATTTAGAGATATATAGGCTAAGGGGAATAATTTGTGCCTTAGGAACATAGGTTGATATTCTTTTCAATTACAAATAAATTACTTTAATCTACTTTAAAATCCGTGGAATTTATTATTTACTTTTCACGATAGACTTCATATTTTTCAATGAGAAGTTTATTATTTACACCTCAATAAACTTTAGTTTTTTTCAAAGACGCAGGGAATAACAGCTATTTCCCTTGTTGTTATGAAGCACACTCAAAGTTGTGAGATTATTATTAAGAGTGACTATGAACTATATTTGTCTTTCTAACTAAAAAAGTCAAATAATATATAGTTTAATATAAGGATACAAATGCTAATGTTGTTGTATAAAAAATTATAATTATTATTTTGAGTGCATTAACTTTGTATAGTTATTTGGGATCATCTTTACCCAACAATCCCTTCCCCATCCTTTTCACATTAAGGTCTATAACTCATGTAAGTATCACTATTAGTGGAGACGATGGACAAACTTTGATATGCATGACCCAGGGAGCTCTAAATGGACATGGAAGAACTTTGAAACTTGAAAGTTGGTATCATAAGTTGGAATATGGTTGGATTTGTGTCTTTTCTATGTAAAGTTATCTAAAGTTATGATTTTATTTGAGTATTTGAGTAGATTATTAATTGAAAGGATATCTTGGTAGAATGCATTCTTATTTTGTGTTTATATTCATCAACATAATATTGTTATTTAAACATCTTAATCAGTTCAGTGAATGGGTGTGTGAATGGGTGTGCTTCTCCTATGGTCATATACATAGGGTTCCTATGTATATAAAGTTATTTGATGACATGGAGCTTGGAAACATATCTTACTCCTCATGCATCCATGAGAAAAGATAATTAATGAAATGACACCTTAGAAATAACAAGATGTGGATGGAAAGTTTATAAAATAGAACCATGATGATTGTTTGAAATATGAGTATTTTAGGGAATAATGAAAAGGTAACTTTTTACTTTGCTTCGAGAATGTCACTTCTTAGGAGGGGAAAAATGGTAATAAAATAACTTGATCGACTAAAACTTATCAACGAGGCATGTCCAAATATAAAGGAAGAACAATAAACTTATAAGTGGAATGATGGGACCCTTTGATACGTTCCCTGTAGAATTTTAGAGTGTATAATCAAAGTAAGAAGTTAATGGAATTAAGTTGGCCTTCATTGTTGAGTGAGGGATAATAGTCAAAATGTGTTTTATGTGTTTCCTTTGTGCAAGATATCATAGACTTAGAGGCTTGACTATGGACATTAAGAATATTCCATCAGATATGAAGTAATGTACGATCACATAATATGCTAAACTGGCCAAGGTAATGTATTTAAGCAAGATGCGGAGAAAATATAATTGAGAGAATATTAGTACAATTCCATGAAATTAACTTTCAAATGACGTAAAAATGGGAAGAAATGCATATATACCTTAAGAAAGTATGCAACTACCCTAGAAGGATAGTAAACCTATTATTAGAATGAGAAGATGGAAAACTAAATACAAAGAGATCATGGTTTTAATAATGAAGGAAAGGTTTCTAAGTTTGATCCCCAATGTTAGTGGTACATATCTGATAAAGTTACTTTATTAAGGAAGGGAAAAGGATGAACTTGAAAAATTTCTAATGACAATAACTTATTGTCGTCTCCATAACCATAACCATCTTAGAAGGATGAGATGAACCAAAAAAAAGTAATAGATAGATACTTAAGGTGAGTGAGTGGATGTTTCAGAAATGAGTATAAAAAATCAACAAGAAGTAGTAGACTATCCTAGAACATGATGGAATATTTTATATTTAGAGAATAATATTCATAATAAATTAGCACTCTTGAGGTATCTCATGAATGAATAATCCTAAGGAAATTAGTGGTGGAATCACAAAAGTATTTCCATATAAGAACATTATAAGGATCATTATAAGGTCTAAATAAGGAAGATGGCTATCAAGAAGAAAATATTACCGATCAACCAATGAAGTCAAAGTATCATGATAATGATGAAGGTTATTTAAGGAATTGTAGAAAGTATGGAAACATTAGATTAAAGAGGTAATAAACGCATGAGTACCTGTAGAATGGAAATAAAGAGGACAAATTATAAATTATAAAAATTATGCAAGAAAAAAGGGGGAAACACCTTAACATAAAGATAATATTCTCTTATCTAGTAAAATATTAGTGATAGTTAAGCAAGGAGCCCAATTTTAATAGAAACAATATGGAATTGTTTGAATTATAACAGTTAATTAAAGCTTAGATTGTTGGATTACTGAGAGTGGGGGGTGAATCAGTAATAGAGAGATCTAATCCTTTCTAACCATATAATGCAAGTGCTATATCAATTTAGCATTATCATCAAATATTTGCAGAGTAAATAAACAATGAACAAATGAACAATCATACACATACACAATACACAAGTGTTTTTACGTGGAAAACCAAAGAGGGAGAAAACCACATAATTCTTTTTCTTATATGTCTTGAAGAATTACATTCATTAGAAGCACCAACTTTCTTTGTTTTCCAGCTGCAACTGGAAGGAGGCTCCAACCCCCTAGTTTCTTAGTTACAACCCGAGGGAAGTTCCAACTCCCCAATTCTCTGGCTACAACCAGAAGGAGGATGAAACCCACTGTGCTCTCCGGCTACAACTGGAAGGTGGCTACAACCACCTGTCCTTGCCCCATCCAACCGCCCTGATGTATAAGTAGAATGATGGAACCACTTTCACACTATCACTGTGAGATATATTGTTGTAAACCTGTACCAATCAACCTTCACCAAACAACCTATGCCAATAACCTGAACCATGCATCAACCATGCATCAACCTGTACCTCAACCTGTAATCAACATGTACCATAAACAAGTGCATCAACCATGCACCAACCTGTACCTCAACCTCAACCAAAATCCCTCATCAATTTCATGATCCAAATCTGATTTGTAACTTTGTAATAGACCCAGTGAATATGATCACATACCTGCAAACCTTCCTTAACTTTAATAACAAGAGACTAGAATTTTCATCAATCTTTACTTTAGTCTCACATGACTAGTTTTGGATTAGTCAACAACTCTAACTTGAAATAATCATAACTATGTACTTGTAAGGAATAAAGATCTAAAAATAGTACACAATGTTCTTCAGTGTGTTTTATGCAATTCTTCCAGGTGTCGCTACTTGGAACCTCTCAGAAAAAGAAGTTATAGAAAAATTGACATACCTTGTTGAATTCTGGCTTATTCTAGAGAGAGAACTTGTAGAGTGTGCCCCACATAGAATATTTGTTGTATGGATCTTAAAATTGTACACAGAATACTACAGACTATACTCTAACCAACAAATTTTATCTTACTAAATTTGGATCTATTATGAAGAAGTTATGACGTTTTTACCCGAAACACCTATTTTAGACTAGTTTCGGGACTAGCCACAAACTCTATTTTCCACATAGTGTAACTCCAAAAATGCAATGACCCACAAGATGAAATTTGTACCACAACTACTTGGATATGTCTCCTCAATGGCCTCCCAATTTCATGGTCTGAATCATTCTATAAACAAATTTATTGTGAAAATGGTGAGATGACCTTTAAATAACATACCTTAGAAAGCATCATCAAAAGAATTCATCCTCCTTTGAATTTCGGCCTTCTTTACTTCACCTTCCCTCTGAAATTAGGCTTAGATATCCTTTGGTTACCTCAGTCACCTGTAGATATTCAATATGCTCAAGAGTGATTAAAATGAGAGATCCTTTACTCTTATTTATACTTTCATGTAGCTTCCTTAGAAGCATCTTCTAGACCACTTTCTCCACAACCACTTTTCCATATATCCAATATCCACTTGACTACTTAACCCATTTCCTCATTTTAGGGTTAACCTTCTTATAAACACTTTCCATAATTATAAAGTTCTTCATTTACTTTATTATTTAAATAATCCTCTTTAACTTTGTCACTTCATTTTATTATTTAAATAATCCTCTTTGACTTTGTCACTTCACTTTATTATTTAAATAATCATGTTTGACTTTGTTACTTCACTTTATTATTTAAATAATCATCTTTGACTTTGTCACTTTACTTTATTATTTAAATATTCCTCTTTGGCTTTGTTACTTCACTTTATTATTTAAATAATTTCATCTTTGCAAGCACTTTGACTTCTTTGACATTTTGGGGATTCAAGCCAACATATGAGGGTCCTCCAACTTTGTAATGCCATAAATCTCAAACCGTGAGGATTTATGTGATGTTCCACATACCACCAAATATATCAAAAAGTGTACCATTATACATCAAACAAACTTGGGTCCATTACCCAAACCTTTGTGCTACCGGAATGCGCTACCGAAATTTCTTCAAGGGTTGACATCAATGAAAACCAACCCAATTAATCAACCATCTACCCCTTTGGCATTGATGGAAACACTCTAATGCAATACTGAAATCATATCACTCATGCTCCCCCTGGAACCATGTCTACATCTTTGTGACCAACGCTCCCCCTAGAACCATTCCTCTTTCCTCTATATCTGATAAATCTCTCCCCCTTTATCATCAATGGAAAATATATCTTTCCATTCAAGGCTGCCCCCCCTAACTGAATCATTTTCCTCTTTATGGTGCTTCCTCGTGTACATCTAAGAAATATAAGATAAGAATTCAAAAGAATTCATTTTGGAGTAGAAATAACTCCGAGTCTATGGCGAATATACTCAAAGGCTTCTCGTGGAAGAGGTTTTGTAAAGATGTATGCCACTTGTTCTTTTGTTCCCACATATTCAACTCTGATGTTATTTTCTACAACTTGTTCCCGTAGAAAGTGATACTTGATTGGAATGTGCTTCATCTTGGAGTGCATCACCAAGTTATTTGAGATACTGATGGCGCTTGTATTATCAAAATCGATTGGAATGGGCTCATCATACTCAACCTATATATCTGTCAGAGTTTGTTTCATTCATAGAACCTGTGTACAACATGTCGTTGCTGCAATATACTCTAACTCGACTGTAGATAAAGATATTGATGATTGTTTCTTGCTTAGCCATGATACTAAAAACTCACCCAAATAGAATGTTGCTCCACTGGTGCTTTGTCGGTCATCAATGCAACCTACCCAATCTACATCAGTGTAGACAATAAGTGATAGATCATTTCCTTTTGGATACCATAATCCAAACTCTTTTGTTCCTTTGAGATATCTGAAAATCCTCTTCACTTCTAATACATGTGATTCCTTTGGTGTTTCTTGAACTCGTTCCACCTGTCCAACTGCTTGCATTACATCTGGTCTGGATGTTGTCACGTGTAGTAGGCTACCAATCATTAACCTGTATTGCCTCTGATTTGTAGACTTTGAATCGTCATCTTTTCTCAACTTTCAACTGGTTTGCATGGGAGTGATAATTGTTTTTCAATCTTCCATTCCGAACCTCTTTAGCATTTCTCTGATATACTTGGTTTAAGAAATAAAAATTCCTTGGTTTCTTTGATGTATCTGAAGACTCAGAAAGAAGGATAGTTATCCAAGTAATGACATTTCAAATTCATTATGCATGTCCTTTGAAAATTTCTATCTTAACCTATCATCAGTACTTCCAAAAATAATATCATCAACATAAGCTTCAATTAATAAAATACTATCTTGAGTTACCTTGATGTAGAGGTTGTTGTTCGCACTTCCTTTTCTGAACCCTGCATGTTGTAGATATTTATCCAGTCTAGACTACCATACTCTAGGAGCATGTTTTAGACCATAGAAGGCCTTCTTTAATTTACACACATAATCTGCATTCTTTGACAACTGAAATCCTTCTGGTTGTTCAATGTAGACTTCTTCCTCAAGTTCCCCATTCATAAAAGTTGATTTTACATCCATCTGATACACTTTAATATTTTTGGAGCATGCATAAGCTAAAAGAAATCAGATTGCTTTCATTCTGGAAACTGGGGAAAATGTATCTTCAAAGTCGATTCCTTCAACCTGTGAATATCCTTTACATACCAATATAGCTTTGTTCCTTGTAACATGTCCATAGTCATTCAATTTATTCTTGTATACCCACTTTGTGACGATCACATTCTTATCCTTTGGTCTTGGAACCAATTCCCAAGTGTCATTTTTCTCTATTTGATCCAATTCTTCATCCATGGCCTTATTCCAAAATTCTTCCTTGTTGGCCTCTTCCAAATAGTTTAGTTCAATCGTAGATGAGAGTGCTAGGTGCATTTGTTCTGGTGAATAGATTGTTCTTCTAGTCTCAACTCCTTCATCTTTGTTTCCAATAATTTGATCTGAAGGATGATTCTTCTGTACTCGTCTGCTAGGTGTCTTTGGAGGCACTTTCTAAACTTGTTCTTCTGCTTCTGTCGGATCCTCTTCATCTTCCCCTTCTACTTCTTTTTCATCTTCTGCTTGTTCTTCATAAAGTTGTTCCATTGATTTATTTTCTTCTTCCTTTAATTCTTGTCTACTTGTTTCATCAATTGTTACGTTGATTCTTTCCACAACTTTGTTCAATCTTAGGTTGTAACACTTGTAACCAACAAGTACTCTTTTTTCCACACGAGAGTCAAACTTTCTCATTCTTCCATCTTCTCTTTTGATGTAGCATTTTATTCCAAAAAATCTTAAGTGCTTCACATTTGCTAGTCTTCCTTTCTATAGCTCGTAGGGAGTTTTGTCAGTGTTGTTTCTGAGCATTACTCTTTTTTGAATGTGAACTATTGTATGCACTTCCTATTCCCAAAAGATATATGTCAATTTGGAATCCATTAGCATTGTTCGATCCATTTCATGTACTGTCCTGATCTTTCTTTCAACAACTTCATTATGTTGAGGTGTCCTAGCAACGAAGAATTGCCTTTTTATTCCATGCCTACTGCAGTAGTCCATAAATTACTTTGAAGTAAACTCTCCTCCATTATCATATCTCAAGCATTTGATTTTTGAATCCATTTCATTTTCAACCATTTCCTTATAGACCTTGAACTTTTCAAAAGCTTCTGAATTATTCATGAGAAAGAAAACTGCAGTCATTCTTGTATAATCATCAACTAATAACATAAAACATTTCTCACCTTTTAAACCCTTTGTTGTAGTTGGTCCAACTAGATCAGTATGCACAATTTCTAGTGGTCTTGTCGTTGAATATTCTTTTGATTTAAACCTAGTCTGTGTTTGCTTTCCTGGTTGGCAATGCTTGCATAAAGTGTTGGTTGGTTTCATGATCTGGGGCATTTCTCTACCTAATTCCCTTTTGTTGACTTTGACAACATTATCAAAATATATGTGACCCATTCTTCTATTCCATATCCAAATTTCATCTTCCTTTACTAGGAAACACTTTTCATTTCCAATTTCACTTAATACATATATGTTGCTTGAAGTTCTCGCAGTTGTTGCAATCAATTTTCCTAAACCTTATTTTTTTATCTCGCACTTTTGTGAATTGAAAGTAAATTTATGACCTTGGTCACACATTTGACTCACACTTAGAATATTATGTTTCATATCTTCTACTAGTAGAACATTTTATTCCTTGGTATTCTTGTTCCCAATTCTGACTATTCATTTTCCAATGTTTCTAGTTGAATCATCATTTCTGAAGGAGACTGGTCCATCTCTTTCCTTTCTTAATGTAAGAAACCTTTCTCTATCACCTATCATGTTCTTTCAACAACCACTGTCAACATACCAACCACGTTTCTTCTTCTTAGCTTGTAGAGAGAGTGTGCATTCTTCATTTCTATATTGATTCTGCTTTCTTATCCATGTCCTTTTCTGAGGTTCATGTATGTGACTATTGTTGTTCTGTTGTGGTTCTCTAGGAGGGAATATCATTTTGAAATCTTTGGCCATGTGTCCATGCTCAAATATTCAAAACTGTTGTAACTTCTTCTCTGTGTTTCACTAGGCCTTCTTGGATAACCCTTTTGTGTATGACTTTCAAAGTTGTTTATGTTCCTGTTGTTATCTCTGCAATTCACAGCTTTATGCCCAAAATTATTACATGCATAACATAAACCAAAAAGGATAGTTTGATACCTGGGAGTTGGAGATATTCTGAAAGGAGGTACTCTTATGAATCCTTCTTATTTCTGAGGCCTATCTATTTATGTCGGTTGTTGATTCTAAAATCCGAATCTTCTCGATTGAGGAGTGTCCCTGCAATTTTCTTTGTAGACCTTCCTATCCCCTTTGATTGTTTCTGCATAGATTTTTGGATATGTTTCTTGTTATGTTGTTTTGGATTTTTATCCCTTTTCTATCTGATTGTATCCAAGTCTGAACTTTTCATGATGATCTTTTTGACTGCTAATAATGTCATTCAAAACTTTTTGGTTGTTCTGCATATTTTTCTTTTGAATATCCTTTCTTAATGTGATAATTTTTGTTTTCAAATTTCTGATGATCCCGTCTCTTCGCTCTAGTTGTTCTTTGAGTGCTTCTTCAATTCTTTTATCTTCTTCAATTTGAACCTTCAAATTTGTGATCATTTGTTCTAGTTCATGAGTGTCTTCTTTCTTGTTTAGTTCTACTTATATTTTCTTCTTCTTTTTCTTTTCTCTTCTGATAACTTCTATGGCACACAACAATTATTCTCAGTAGTCAACTTCTGCCTCTTCATATTCTTCTTTGGCCTCTTAATATTCTTATTCAAAGTATTCTTTATCAGAGTCTTCTACTTCCATGAATATAACTCTTTCTATCTCACTGTCACTGACTTCATCTTCATCTGATGATGAGATGTCTTCTTTGGTGCATAATCTTTTCTTGAAAACTTTATTTGTGGTTCTTTTGCCTTTATATGTTTGTTTTCTATTTGTGTAACCTTCATAATTTTTCTTTTTATTATGAGGACATTTGTTAGCAAAATGACCAATACCATCATAATTAAAAAAAATCAAAGGAAGCTTACCTCTATACCTTTTGTTGGTTCCCTTGTTCAATATTTTGATAAAGTTGGTCGCTTCTTCATCATCTTATGAGACTTCACTGTTGTTGCTATGTTCTTTTTCTTTTTTCTTTCCCTTTTGCTTTGACCTTTTGGATGCTTTCAAGGCTTATTCTTTTATATCTGGATTTTCCTTTTCAGTTCTCATTTCATATGCTGTGAAGATTCCATGTAGTTCATCCATGCTTATTGAGTTTAGATATTCTCTTTCTTCTAGTGCTGATATCTTAGGGTCAAATCTCATAGGAACAGATATTAGTACATTTTGAATAATTAAAGATTTTTTTATTTTTCTCCCAATCCCAAGATTGCATTTACTGTTTCATCGAATCGTAAAAAGTAAGCTACAATATTCTCATCTTCCTTCATCTTTAGTTGTTCAAACTGACTTTTGTAAGTTTGAAGCTTTGCTTCTTTCACTTTTGAATCTCCTTCATAAATATTTCGAATTTTGTCCCAAATCTCTTTAGTGGATTTACAATGTGCAACTTTGGTGAATATTGATTCTCCAAGACCATTCAGAAGTGCATTTGTGTCTTTGGAATTATTTTGACTGAGTTTCACTGCTTTGTCATTTGTCGATGGAACTACTGGTGCTATGTATCTATGTACAATTGATTGCCAAATTTCAAATCCCTATTCCTGTATATATGTCTTCATCCTTATGTTCCAAAATGCATACTTCTACCAATAAAACTATGGTATATACATGTTGTTTCTCTCCATGATCTACCTTTCAATGGTTAAATTGATTTCTGAAGGAACCTACTCTGATACCAATTGTTGGATTACTGAGAGGGGGGCTGAATCATTAATAGAGAAATCTAATCATTTTTAACCATATAATGCAAGTGTTATATCAATGTAGTATTATCATCCAATATTTATAGAGTAAATAAAAAATGAAAAAATGAACAATCATACATATACACAGTACATCAGTGTTCTTATGTGGAAACCCAAAGTGGGATAAAACCATGAAATGTTTTTTCTTATACGTCTTGAAGAATTACATTAATTGGAAGCACCAACTTCCTTTGTTTTCCAACTGCAACTGAAAGGAGGCTCCAACCCCCTAGTTTTTCAGGATACAACCCGAGGGAAGATCCAACTCCCCAATTATCTAGCTACAACCAGAAGGAGGCTACAACCCCCTATGTTCTCTAGCTACAACCGAAAGGTGGCTACAACCACCTATCCTTGCCCTGTCCAACCACCCTGATGTATAAGTAGAAGTATAGAACCACTATCAGACTATCATTGTGAGATATATTGTTGTAAATATATACCAATAAACTTGCACCAAACAACCTGTGCCAATAAATTGAACCATGCATCAACCATGCATCAACATGTACCTCAACCTGTAATCAACCTGTACCATAAACAAGTACATCAACCATGCACCAACCTGTACCTCAACCTCAACCAAAATCCCTCATCAATTTCATGATCCAAATATGATTTGTAACTCTGTAATAGACCTGGTGTATATTATCACATACCTACAAACCTTCCTTAAATTGAACAACAAGAGACTGGAATTTTCATCA
>ML778000.1:629002-643016 GCA_009831015.1 Picea engelmannii | reverse complement strand
AAGAGAATGGGAAAAAATACCACAATTTTCCTTATATCATAAGTTAGAGGAATGATGAGACGTTTTAGTGCGACATGATAAGGTGCATGCAGAGCTAGGTGGTTGAGAGATGAGCGCCCTAAATGAAAAGTTAATGGCCATATTGGGGCCTCAACATGCACACACGATAAAAAATGTAGGGTGGACCGGGAAAACCAGTCATGGTTTTTGAAGGTGTTACATGTCAGCCAAAGGCATACATCGGGCCCAAAAGAGGGGAGGTTCCAAACCACTTTTTGCAGCCCTGATATGAGTATTTGCACATAGTGCCCTATCCCGGGCCGATAAGTGGCCGCCCCTCATCACTTCCATTCCCTCCATCTATTTTCCACTCACTGTCCCGCCGATACCCCTCCCTTTATCATCTTTTTCCACCTATGCCACCTCGCTCCACATCGTCTCCATCCCATTACACCTCAACTTTCGCTTGTGTGACCCCCACGCTATCCTCGGTCTCCTCATCCATCCACAGTTTTCCACCTGACCATCTCCCATCTGCTAATCCATACCGAGTGCACCCATCACTTTGTCAGCAACCACGTCTATCGTCAGGCTTTCCCATAAGCATCTAGCTCATATCCATATGGTGAATGCCAAGGCTGCCACATCCCGTAGAGGTAGAATTGACTTGGGTCTTCCGAATTCCAATGAAGTAGTTATTGAGGTTGGTGGGGAATGGTTGAACATCGTTTCCAAAATAAATGGAAAACCCAGAAAGGACTGTAAGCAAGTCATCTCAGCTATAGAGCCTTACTGAAACAAAATTGCATCTGACAGGGCCCGTTCTGACAGGAAATTGCATGCGCGGTCTATCAGGAAGCATGCAAACTTAATTCCTTTAATGCATCTTCTCGATTATGCTCCTGAGATTTTTTTTGAGTATAAATACTCAATTTTTATATTTGGTAAAGGGTTGATGGTTGAGCTAGGCTCCTGTATTGTAAATTTTTTATGAGGCACTAGTTTCTCTGGTTATGTATTTTGTATTTGAGACTTCTTGTTTAATGAAAGTCAACTTCTTTCCATTTCTTTGTAAATGTTGTGTTAAGACAATCAGAATTGGAGGATCTAGTCGAGGGTTGTGATGTTGTTTTGATGTAGGTTTGATCACTGCAACATTTTCACTAGTTTTAATCAGTTTCCCATGTTATCTTTCTCCCTCTTATACTGAGTAGCTCGGAATTGGAGGATCCAGTCGCGTTGTTACAGTAGCATTGTGATGTAGGTTTGATCATCATGTTGTTGTAGCTATGTTGTTTACACATATCTTAGTGTTTGAATATTTGAATTCAAGAGGATATTTCTCTTGAATCTTTTTTTCCTTGGGCTGTTGGAAGACCGAGTGTCCACAGTAGGCCCTTACATCTTCTCACCAGTTCTTCATCCTACTCTCCCTTTACTATAACTTACTGATTGAAGTTAGATCAAGACCTCACTTACCTATGCATTGCATGGTCTAGGATTCTAATTTAAAGTGATATAAACTTGAGACTACATCCATTAGACCACCCTTTAAACTATTTACTGTGACATACAAACTAATGGGTATCAGGCTTACTCCTGCTGCAATCCAGGAGTGACTTCTGGTGCTAACACTATGTACCTGTAATGAATAAAGATCTGAAAAATAGTACACAATGTTCTTTAGTGTGTTTTATGCAATTATTCCAGGTGTCACTACTTGGAACCTCTCAAAAAAAGAGTTATAGAAAAAATGTCATACCTTGTTGAATTTTGTCTTATTCTAGAGAGAAAACTTGTAGAGCGTTCCCCACATGTAATATTTTTTGTATAGATATGAAAAATGTACACATAATACTACAGACTGTACTCTAACCAACATATTTTTTCTTACTAAATTTGGGTCTATTATGAAGAAATTATGACGTTTTTACCTGAAACACTTGTTTTAGACTAGTTTCAAGACTAGCCACAAACCCTATTTTCCATAGAGTGTAACTCCAAAAGTACAATGACCCACAAGCTGAAATTTGTAACACAACTACTTGGATATGTTTCCTCAATGGATTCTCAATTTCACGGTCTGGATCATTCTATAAAAAATGTTATTGCGAAAATGGTGAGATGGCCTATAAATAACATACCTTAGAAAACATCATCAAAAGAATTTATCCTCCTTTGAATTTCGACCTACTTTACTTCACCTTCCCTCTAAAATTCGGCTTAGATATCCTTTGGTTACCTTAGTCACCTGTAGATATTCAATATTCTCAAGAGTGATTAAAATGAGAGAGCATTTCCTCTTATTTATACTTTCATGTAGCTTCCTTAGAACCATCTTCTAGACCACTTTGTCCACATAACCACTTTTCCATATATCCAATAGCCACTTGACTACTTAACCCATTTCCTCATTTTAGGGTTAACCTTCTTATAACCACTTTCCATAATTAGAAAGTTCTCCATTTACTTTATTATTTAAACAATCCTCCTTGACTTTGTCACTTCACTTTATTATTTAAATAATCCTCTTTGACTTTCTCACTTCACTTTTTTATTTAAATAATCCTCTTTGACTTTGTCACTTCACTTTATTATTTCAATAATCCTCTTTGACTCTGTCACTTCACTTTGTTATTTAAATAATTTCTTCTTTGCAAGCACTTTGACTTATTTGACCTTTTGGGGCTTCAAGCCAACATATGAAGGTCCTCCAACTTCGTAAGGCCATAACTCGTAAACCGTGAGGAGTTATGTGACGTTCCACATACCACCAGAAATGGAATGGCATGTATTATCCATATAGAATAGTCTTACCTGGAAATATACCAAAACTCATACCATTATACATCAAAAAAACTTTGGCGCATTATCCAAACCTTTGTCCTACCAGAATTCGCTACCGGACTTTCTTCAAGGGTTGACATCAATGACAACCAACCCAATTAATCAACATAGATGAATTCCTTAAGGTGTATGCCTAATGGATAACACTGAAGTTCTAGGGGAACTATGAATTATGATTAACTATGATTAGTAGGGGTCATAGTGATGACCCATATAATTTTAAAGTGTCAAGATAGGAAAAAATGACAAGTGATAGACTAAGAAAAGGTTTAAATGTTCAAAGTATGACAACTTCCTTCTTCTTGGTTTCTATATCTTCAAAGGAAAAAGAAATATACCATGTTATAAATTGGGTCATAGATACTGATGAGTAAACACCTATCATGACTGGCCATGTATTTGAATTAGGTGAGCTAATCCTTCTAAGACAGAATGATGATAACTTAAATAATAATGACCTAGTATTTACATGTTATTGGGTACAGAGGTCCTTGAATGAATAAGTTGGTGATGTAAAGTGACATAAGAACTTTGGGTAACGATCAAATTTTTACAAGGATGAGAATATAAATTTTGATATTGATGATTTAAGGCATGCTATTAAGGCTAGTAATATATTAATGTTTAATTTCACCAAATTCCACTACGTGGGAAATAATACATGATTAGAGTTTGTGGATGTAGGAATTGGGTCTTACTTGGAAGTTTAACAATGTACTCAAATAAGGAAAATATATGAAAACTTGAGCATATTGATAGGGTGACTATACTTACCTTGCAAATTGTTAACTTCCTTGTGGAAAGAAGAGGAAATGATAATTGGAAAACAATTGGTATCTTGATGACAACATGCACTCATAGTATTGATGATCCAACCTAGGATGACAAATTTAACCAAAATAGAGCCTAGATGGATGTTTGATGATATTATTTCATTAAATATAATAGTTTGTATTCATTGTTTATGCAGGCTAGTGAATTTGATTTTACTAATAAATCATGATAAGAATGTTCATGGTGTTTTATTACTATACATGTGCTATGTGTTTAGATGATTATCATATTCATGATGTTATGATATCTTAAGAATCTTGTGGTATTTCCATATGATGTTATGTTATCATGTGGTTGCATTTATTATGTTGATGTAATGTTATATCTTTGATAAATATATGTTGAGGTTATAATATTATGATAGTATTTCATGATGTGATGGAATGTGGTAGTTACATGTAGTTTTTATGATGTCGCGTTCTCGTGATGACATGCAATAATTAGCATGTGGATTCCTTTTTATGAGTTGGTGATATTATGATTATAACTAATTCATTTGGTGCATGTTGTGAGGTGGTGATTGACAAGAAATCCACTAGTGGGCCAAGAGGGTTGGTTTATTTGATGATCTCCTGGGATCCCATACCTACGAAGGAGAATATATTCAAAGTAACACCTTATGGTTTGGGGACAAACTCAATCAACCAAGCTCTATCAATGGTTATTTTTCCTTGTATAATTCTCGATGGAAAACGGGACCATATTGAGAAGGACAAAATGCCTGATATTGGAGTTGTAATACCCAAGTCTAGAAGAATGGTTGGAGTACTACTCTCTAGTGGAGTTGTGGGATTGGATTTAGATTCTTGGGTCTTATACCTGGTAGGAGTTGTCGAGAAAGTTTAGGTCATATTTTTTATATGTCCAAGGTACACGAGTACCAAACTAGATGCTTACTTGGGAATATGAGGTCTCGAGCCTTGGGGATTTGGTTAGACTGATAGTATTTAATTCTGGTACCGAAAGTTGGGAAGAAGAGTTAGAGAGTACTCATGCTTACCCACTATTGTGATGTGGAATTTCAGTGCCTGTTGTGATCACTTGGGTGACCCTTATACCGATTACAACATAGGGTGATGTAGAAGATACAGGGAGAAAATAAAAATCTTATAAATAACATAATTAACATTAACTTTGGATGAAAGTTCCTTGAATGGGAGGAGTATGTAATGCCCCATATTATTTAATTAAATTAATAATAAATAATAAATACTACATGAAAAACAATAATGAATAAATGGTATAAAAATAGAAAAATAACAATAATAAATAAATTGAAAGATAACAATAAATAATAACATGAGGACAATAATTTCCAAGTATTAATAAAACAACTAATTTATTAATAAAGGAAAAAGGGTAAAAATAAGTAAAGATAAATTTATGGAAAAGATAAATTAAGAAAAATGTTAAAACTACATTATGACAAGTGGAACCTATGCATGGAGTTTATTTTCATGGATGGACAAATGAATTCTATTTAATGATGGTGGAGAACGAAGTGTGACATTTTGTTCTTGAGCAATTGATGCAAATTCTTAGAAATTGGCATAGGTAGTTGATTGAGAGCTTGGGGGCTCTCAATTGTTTTAACTGAGGGGTTGGTTGGGTGGAGAGTCATACCCCACACTCATTTGCAGTCAAGTTGATAAAAGATCGATGTGCATTGGTCTACGTTCACTTGCATTGTAAGTGAATCATTTTCTACAACTCTCAGGTAAGATTCTTTGCACTTGCTTCTCATGTGTATTATGAAATTACTAATGAGATTTTCTTTACTTTTATCAATCAATGGTTTTGAATTTCTATATATAATTTATGTGTGATTATTTATTGAATTTTGACTGTCATTACATAAGTTCATTGCACATGGTCATCTCCAATGTGCAATGTAGGCTAGGGATTTATCATTCTCTATGAATTGATATTGCTACACACATGTGGATGCAATGTGAAAGGATGATTGTAGCATCATGATATAATCTATTGGTTAAAATAAAGTTCATGTAGAACAATTATGCATGTATTACCAAATATATCATGGTCTCCAATTGTACATGCATGCAAGTCAATATTAAAGTGGGCCACAATATTCTAAGATAATTTGTCTTTAAACTAATCCACTACATGCTAAATGTGTTGATGCAACTATTGATGGTAACAATTCCAAATATAGTTCTAAAAATGGGGACCACAATAGTCAATAGAAATTGACCTGGTCATTCCCATTCTCTCAATGAGATAATCACAACCTTGTACTAATGGTTGTGCCAAATGAAACATGTGTTTCTCCATGAATCCTTCATGCAACGTCTCCCAACTAATCAATATGAAGCCCATCCTACATAGTTATCCTTGAAAACAATCATAAATCACCATAATGATTGACATACCTTTGACATTTAATTAAATTTGAGATATATTCTTGGTTTTTCTCAAAATGAGTAAGCATATCTAGATAGTGAGTGAAAATACCTCTAACTAGTGGCTAAAATGTATGTCCCCATCACAATCGTTGTTAAAAAACCTTCCAAACCTAGGTTCATGTAGCAATATCACATATTGTCATTGTTGTCACTCAAAAAAGGAAGAGAAAGAGCATATTAATACCAAGGCAATGATGTTTTTTGATACTTTTACCGTGCCAATCTTAATGGCCTACAAAATATCAAACACATATATAATCTAAATGCATAAATAAAAAATATGAATTATAAATTCAATATTAAAACACATGAATAGAGGAAATGACATAATATTTGGCTTATTATTCATGAAGATAAACTACATCATCTATTACAAGTGCTTCCCTTTCCCATGGTGACCAAGGGAGCGAAGTTATCTCAAACCCTAAATTATATGCACTCTCAATATTAAAGGTACAAATATGAATGAGTTCAACTCCACAGTAGCATGATTACAATCAACTCATTATTCTCCTAACATAACATCCAAAGATAATTTAGGTCCCTCTAATCAAGGAATTAATCATGTCTAACTACCCCATCACTTCACTATCACAACTAATTAATTCATTAATTATATAACAAACCATAATGCCACTGAATCACAAGTTCTTTAACAACCCACTAATACATAAGATCATATCATATGAGCAAGATAACTACTTGACACAATTAAAGCCCAACAAACCAAATTGGAAGGATATTCATTAATATGCTCTTAGAACATATACATGCAAAGAAACAAATTCTACACTCTTATAATTTTTTTTGAGTTTGATGCTTTGCCCCTCCTCACTTCCATGATTTTCCATGTCGAGACAATGTTGCATAGCTTTCAATGTGGGGAAGACTCCCACTTAAGTTGTAATATATATCTTGGCATGTTTACAGGCAGAGTGTGCTTGCAGGCAGAGTGTGCTTGTCATTGATGGAAAGAACAACAATGACAATGGCATGTATACAGGAAAGAACAACAAAGATGATGCCATGTTTATAGGAAAGAATAGAAGCGACGATGGCATGTTTATAGGCAGAGTGTACTTGTCATTAATGGCAAGAACAATGATGACAAACATGAAAGAAATTCAACAACAACGATGATGGTATACTAGAACAATGAAGAAGAGACCTGTAGGAGAAGGGACAGAGACCTAAACCTTTGACACTTAGACATTCTTCCAAGTTGGAAGAAAGCGTAAGCTCGGGAGGAGGAGTGACAATAGCCACCGGATCAGAGTCCAGACACAAGGAGCACACAGAAGAGGAGAACAAATCTCAGTCCTTGGATCTGAGCGTGAAGGACCAACAACCATTACATCCAATGGAGTTGCAAGTAGGATAAACCCAGGAGTCATTCAACACTCCAAAACTGCGAAGGAATCTTGGTCGTCCATTGAGGCAGGACAGGTGGCGATAGATCAAATTTTCACTGACTCGTAAACTAGAATATTCAAAGGTGAGAGTTGGAGGAACTCGTGAAATGCAAATTTGCAATTTTCTCTGGACCGTTAGATTGAGGAATGTTGTGGCTCGTTGATCAGGAACGATGAAGAATGAAGTCTGAGTTCTCGAAGAGGAGATCTAGATCATTGAAATATGAAATATCATGGGCCGTTGATCTAGAGAAGGTATCGGGAAATTGGGAGTCGAAGAAAGGAGGTGCTCTAACCTTTGAAGTCACAAAACATGAAATCATGATTTGATCGTATTCGTCGATCAAAGGGAGAGATATTGACCGTTGATCTGATATGGAGTATTTCAAATTTCGTGAGTTGGGAGAATCGAGGCAACTCATAGCAGAATCTCCAAAATGCAAAGTCGTGAAAGGATCTGGGTTGTTGGTTCACAATTTTTTGTGGGTTGTTGATCTAATGCAATCACGAGTTCAAGAATTAGAAGAAGGGAGGTGAGCCAACCTTCCACATCATGAATTGCGAAGTTACGAAATGGGAAAAGGAGATCTCAACCATTGAATAACGGAGAGATATGGACCGATGATTTGGGAAGCGTAGTTACTGAAGTTAGGCATGTGTTCATAGCCATGGTCACATTGACAAAGGTTAAGGTAAGAGATAGCATTTTTCTAAGCTCCACTTCTCATATCGTGAGTTGAGAGAATCGAGGTAACTAACAACAAGAGTTCATGATACACGAAATCATGAAGCACCCTTTTGCGTGCCCCCCTGGTCACAACTTGAGGTCACATCGTTGAAGGATTAAGGTAGGAGCTAGCACGTCACCAAGATCCACATAGGAGATCATTGAGATTGCAAAGCACCTTTTGGATAAGCATCTGATCATAGCTTGTGGTCATGTGAAAGGAAGGGGCTTAGCCAGAAAAACTAGCTCCCATTGAGTAGCTTTTCTTAGGAAGGGAAAAGGCACCAAAGGGATGAGTGCGCAAAGGTTTTCTCTGTAACTTCCAGAAACGACTGATTGTTTTTCTGCCAAAGTATTCAAAGAGGCTTTAGGGTGATCACCAAAGAAGCCAAAGAGTCTCGAGGTAACAACCAGTGGAATGAAGATTCATCATCTAGACAATTGATAGATGGAAATGTGTCGAAGTCTGTAACTGCCAAAGAAGTCAATGAATATCAACACAATGACCATTGATGATGAATAGTCTCAGCATAATGGCCACTGATGAAGAATAGACTCAACATGATCACTAGAGAGGACAAAGAGCCAAGTGTATGACCTGGAAGAGGACTTGGCATGATAAATATGCGTAGAACAAAGAAGAGATGGTTTTTTCTGTTGAGAGTTATTGATACAGGTAGAAGCATGTCGTGTGCAGTAGTTGAAACACACAGAAGAGGTGTAGGGAAAATAATGGAAATAAGACACAGAGCATAAAGCACAGAAGAAGCAAGGAACAAAAGTGAATATCTGAGAAAGGAAGAGAAAGTCGAGGTGCATATGTAGAGACAGAGAAAAATATCAGAAATCTCAAGAAGATATGAGCAGGAAGACACTGATGCAGGCAGAACAAAGCAGTGTAGCAGAACAATGATGAGACTGGTAATCCATTGATAAATTTTGTATCACTATGATAAAATTAAGAAAGCAAAGATTTATATTTTTGGGTGGTAGGAAGGTGCTAGGGAGGACTATTTTCCTCAGAGTTTCAAGTGGGTTCTTAAGCATAGGGAGTTGTAGATTCCATCTGGTTGTAGCTAGAAAATCGATGGTGGTGCAAGGGAGAACTATTGTTCTCTTTTATACAGGTTAGTGCATGTTTAACTAGAAGTTGGTGCTTCCATCCAATTGGTGCTGGAACACTCAGGGAGTTGGTGCTTCCTTCTAGTGGGTGCTAGAGAAATCAGAGAGTTGGTTCTCTCAACAAGTTGTTGCTTGTAAAATAGAGGTTGTAGCCTCAAGAGGAGTCGGAGCTCATAAGAATGATAATGTACAGAAAATAAAGACTACTTATCATATCAAGAAGAAGAGGTTTTTCCCTTTATGGGTTTCCTCAAGAAATATCTGTCTCTGTATATTTCATGTGTGATTGATGTTGAATGTACTATTGCTTACTTCCTTGCATTAGTGTGATTTTCATTGAGTGTTCTGTAAAAAAATTTAAATGAGAATAATTGTTTAAGCACAGTAACAACTGATTCAACCCCCCCCCCTCAGTTGTCCAACAATTGGTATCATAGTAGGTTCCTTTTATCTAAGGGTAGATCCTAGAGCTTAAACATGACTAGCCATGAAGGAAATTCAACTAATAAGGCCCCCCTATTCAATGGAACAAACTTTGCCTTCTGGAAAGTTAGGATGAGAACCTACATAATGGCTTTAGGTGCAGATGTCTGGGATGTGGTAGAGATTGGTTATGTAAAGATGATTGTACTAGCTAATAAGGATGACAAGCTATAATCCAGATTCAACACTAAGTCTATGAATGCTATTCTGAGTGGGCTTGAAGAAGTATAATTTGTAAAATTTATGCACTTAGAAACTGCCAAAGAAATGTGGGACAAACTCATTAGCATTTATGAAGGAAATGAGAAGGTAAAGGATGTCAATATTCAAACCTATAGAGTACAGTTTGAACAACTAAAGTTGAAAGAGGATGAAACTATTGGGAAGTGATTTCTGAGAGTTGAAGAACTAGTAAATGCAATGAAATCACTTGGTGAGAAAATTGAGGAAACCTCTTGTTGGCCCTTGACCAAGTTTTGGGAATTTCTTGGTCATGTTCACCTATTTTGGGACTTCGACAACCCGTTGAAGGAGGAGCGCAAGTCGAAGCGAAGATCACGGGATATCGACCCTCTTTTGGAGCCTTTTTGGGTTTTGGGGAATATGTAACAGGAATTGGATGTTGGCCCATGGGTTTACCCATGCTTAGGCTTATTTTGTAATATATATAGACATCTAGACCATATGGAAAGTGTGGTGGAAGAGAAGAGAATAGTACATATGTGTGATGGTATGTTAAGTGCTATTAAGAATTGTAAGAGCTTTGTGCCTGACTGTAAGAGACTTGCAGAGCTAAGTGCAAGTGGTGGAGAGATTTGTGCTATAACACAAGGAAGAAGGATCTAGCGAGCTACATAGATCTTTTGTCTTGTTCGGAGTAAGGGTTTTGATGGCTTTGTTCTTGTAACCAATTGACTGAAGGTAATAAAGAAGAAGAGTTGGTTGACATAGCCCTAGGGTGGGGGTGAAACACATAAATGTTGTGTTTTCTTGCTTTGTGCTTGTCTTAATGTGTTTATATCTGCTTTGTGCTTGTCTTAATGTGTTTATATATGCTTTTTCTAAGTGCTTTAAGATGATTAGATATATATGCTTATGTTTAGTGATGATAATGTATAAGATTGTTGTCTCTAATCCATATGAATGTACTGAGTACTTGATATGCTATATTTGACCTACTATAGATGCTAAGTGCTTAAATAGATTAGATTAGTGTGAATGTTGTGAAGGCCTGTTGTATCTGCGAAGTGATTAATGATTATATATTGAGGAACTGACAATGTTGAGTGTGTTATTAAGTGTTATAATCACAGATTTGTGTCCCAACTAAGGTTGTAGACACCTGAGTCTTGCAACCACCCCCGTCTCTACCTTGGGTGAGACTTCATCTTCTTCACAGGTGTCGTCGAAAGGGCTGGTAGTTAGGGTTTTGTTGGTGCGTTGTTGTAGCATTGAACCCTAGGTCTGCCTTTGTGCCAACAAATGGTTTCGTTGTTGGGACTGAAACTGTGATTGCTAGGAACTAAGAAAGAGGAAGATTTGTGCAAAGAGTTGACCTGAAATATTTGTGCATAGATATGTACCCTAGTGTGCAATGTTCTACTTGATCTATAAAGATCTGTGCTGAAGAAAGAAGCCCGATATGAAGAAAGAAGTTCAGATCTGAAAGAGAGGAGCTCGATCTAAAGGAAGAAGATCATATCTAAAGGAAAGAAGAAAGATTTGAACGCTTTGTGCTCTAAGAAAGGTAAAAGTAATAATTTCTTATTAAAATAGGTAAGATCTCCAAGCTCTGTTCTCTGATAAAGGTAAAAATAGTTAAAAGTTCTAGATCTAAAAAGATTTGTTCTCTGTAGAAGTAAGATAAGTGGAAATTTTTGTTTCTAAAGTATGGATCTAGGTTTTTTTAATAGAGTTTGTCCTAGTTTGGAAGCTAGGGCATTGGTAGATGAACAAAGATTTGATATTAATAGATATGACAAAGATAGTGAAAGATATGTTATACCTATGCATAGAAAGAATGTTTGGACTAACAAATGGATGCAGGATCATAGAAAGAATTTGTTGCAGGTTAGCCCCCATGATCCTAGTGCACAGTACAGAAGAGGTTGGGGATCATTTAAAAGGAAGAGAGGATTAACCCTCTATTACAGTTTCAGAAGATTGGGACATCTTGCTAAGGAATGCCCTGGTAGAAGACCTAGTTTCCTCTATTGTCAATCTCTAGACCATGAAGTACTGGATTACCCTAGAATGATTTCTAAGCTTGAAAGAATGAGTTTGAATCAAGAAAACCCTAAGGCAGATCTAGAAATTGTAGCAAAATCTCAGAAAAGATCTGAGCAAGCATTGCTACAGATGAAAGAAACCTTGAATGATCACTGACATGTCATCTTATCAAATATCTTCAAAGAGAAGGAATGCATCGAAGCAAGAATAAGAGACTTTGACATTGACTGTGTTCTAGATGAGGAATCACAAGTGAATATCATGACAGGGAGAACTTGGGAAGCTATAGGGAGGCCTGCTATGATCCCTTCACTAGGATGAATAGGGTTATTCAGAGGAAAACCGATAAACCTATGTGGAAGGCTTGCTCAGATACCTATGACTATCAATGGAACTTTGACAGAAGAAAATTTTGAGATTATTAAATTTGTTGAAGATAGTGCCCTCTTTACCATGTTAATAGGGAAACCTTGGATTGATATAGATCAAGCCAAACAAAAGGAAGAAGAATAAGTTTTGGAACAAAAGAAGAAAGAGTTAATATATTTTATGACCAAAAGGATCACGCGAACAAGAGAAAAGATCGTAGATATTTAATGCTAGCAACCTAGATGTCAAAGCTAAGGGAACAATAGAGGATATGCAGAAGATTGAAGTGTCTATCCCAGACAAGGAATAAGTATTATCCAGGAACCCCAGGGAAGAATTCCAACAACGTGAAGTAACTAAGACAATAGAAGATAAGAATCAGAATGGGAAAAGAACGACTGAGACGAATCTCACTGGAAAGAAGTAACAAGTTAAGAAAGAAGAGGGATAAGTCTGAAAAGTTACAGAATTTTCCAGAAGGAACTTCGTAGACAGAAAAATTGCAGAATTGGAGCTTCGCCAGGATATTAGAACAACGAAACATGGCACTTCGCCATGACGAAGCAATATAGCCGTTGGAACTGATATATCCGTTTGAATCCCACTTAGAACGGGTAGAAAAGAAATAAAAGTTCATCACCAGACCATTGGACCACGCCATAATGGATCAAATAAGAGTTAATGGAAGATTATACCCATTATAAGCGAGTCGTTGTCAAGTTACCTATTTAGCTCGTCATGCCATGCACCGAGAAAAAAATTTCTAATTGAGAATTTGAGCCCACAGACTAAGCCAAGTTATACAACGATCATTGTGCTTTCACTCTCTATCTCATTACCATGTCTAAGTTTCTCCCCGAACCCGTAAATTGTTCACCCCAAGTGCGTATGTCGAAAGCGTTGAGTGTTGCAGAGAAATCCATTGAGGAATTTTTGATCGACTTGATGACTGAGAAAGCCATGTTGTTAAGAACCAAATACCTGAATACAAAATATCACAATAGATATAAAGATATCTGAATACAATCACCACACAAGATCTATGAGACCATATAGAAAACCACACTTTATTATAGAAACCCTTGAGGTAGGGAAACACCATACAATGGATCCTATTATGGAAGGGATCCTCTCTTGTTCACTTGCCTTTTCGAGGGGGCTTCCTCCTAATGAGTTTCATCTCCAAATACAATATTTATTTTCATGTCTCATTACATTGCTTGAGCCCCTTTATATAGTGCTACCATCACCTAAGAACATTCTAGAGGAGGAATCTTCTAGAAGTAGAACATTCTAAGAAGTCCTCTTACATTTATTATATCTAACTACCATAGTGGGTCTTATTTAATAATATAGTGGACCTAGTCCACCTTACATTGAATGCCCTCCACTATTATCACTATGGGCCCTCTGGGCCCCCCTACTACCTCTCTAGCTACCTTACATTCCATCCCCCTTATGAAAGCGTTGTCCTCAATGCTTTATGTACAACCATATACCAGGGTCCCATGGATAATTGTGGACCGTAATGCTGAAGAAGACTGAAGAACCAAAGTCCCATGTAG
>ML778000.1:572922-627632 GCA_009831015.1 Picea engelmannii | reverse complement strand
CCCTCTTCCCCCCCCCACTACCTCTCTAGCTACCTTACATTCCACTTGTTAGGAACCAATACCAGATCTGAAGATATAATCACCACAAATACTGAATACACAATAGATCCACAAAGCAAGATAGAAGAACAATATGCAAAAACTCTCTTATTACTATCAAACCCTTAGGGTAAGGCAACACCATACAATGGATCCTATTATGGAAGGGATCCTCTCCTTTTCACTTGCCTCTTCGAGGGGGCATCCTCCTATTGAGCTACCGCTCCAAATACAATACTTCTCTTCATGTCCCATTACATTGCTTGAACCCCTTTATATAGTGCTACCATCACCTAAGAACATTCTAGAGGAGGAATCTTCTAGAAGTAGAATCTTCTAAGAAGTCCTCTTACATTTATTATATCTAACTACCATAGTGGGCCTTATTTAATAATATAGTGGACCTAGTCCACCTTACATTGAATGACCTCCACTATTATCACTATGGGCCCTCTGGCCCCCCCTACTAGCTCTCTAGCTACCTTACACATGTCGATGTATGAAGGTATCCAGGCTTCACCTATGATAATAGTTTAAGCATCCCCATTCACTTCTCATAGAGATGGATTGTCCCGTGAGAGGTGAACTAAACACAAGGATGACTTAGCGAATGCTAAGATGATTCTGAGCATTATACCTGTCTATCTACCACCCCTGAGAGACATCGTAAACTGAGACAGTGTGCCCAAAGACTTTGAATATGAATTCTTCATTGTGTACCTCCCAAAGGGGATACACGCAGTGTGCACAGACCAGGATAAGATCGGAGAGTTGAATTTTAGTGACTTCAACCTCGGTGACAGGAAAGTGTACAACATGCTAGATCCATATAAATATTTTACCAGAACCAAGGGAAAGAATTTGAAGATAGTTCCCCAGTAATGGACGATGGACCTCGCGCAGTCCAGACTGCTTAATGTTATGAAGATCCCACACTTTGGAAGGAACCAATAAGTGAATGCATGCATCAAGCTATTGTTGTCCTGCTACCATGGAGGATACTTATGGTTGAACCTCCATATCACAGTGGAAATAATATTGATCAATTGGATCACAAGACTCAGTATGCAAGGCCCTAACCCACACAATTTATATCCCAGGAAAGACATGGATCGCGCTCTTGCGTAGAATATTAAAGACACCTATGATGATGTCAAGAAAGGAATGTGAGGCTACAAGGTAGCCTCTATCCAGAGTCACGCAGTGTGCCTTTCCTATTAGTTGATCACACGAAAGCTAGTTCGAAAGAATTGACCCACCCAAGTAACTAGATTTGTAGTCGACCTCGCAGGAAAGTGCGTGAAGGGCCTACGAATGAATTAGGTGAACTACCTCATAAACTAGCTGGAACTGGACTACAGGGAAGCCCAAGATCAAGGATATGAGTTCCACTTCAACTAGTTTCTCATACTGATCACTTTCATCACATGGAAGATGCTGGAAGGTGCGACCTTCCCGGATATCGAGCCATTCGAACCTCTGGCCGCGAAGTTCAGTACACTATGGTACTCTAGTGACATGAACAAGCAATGGAAATAAAATGTTATCTTCCATACGTATTACTACCAGTTGAAGGTAGATATATAGTCCACACCTCGCATAACCCTAAACACTCTCCACAGGTTTAGGCCCCTGATGAAATTCAGTGCAGACCTCCATTTCATCTATATCACCACACGCGTTGATGAGCATAAACAACAACTACAATCGTACTACAAGTTGATGGAGGATGACTTGGAAGAGATTACCAAGAAATGGTCAGTGGACCTCCTTGTTCTAGCGAACCCTACGGAGATATCTAATGTTGACATTCCAGAAACTGCGCCATATGCAGCTGAACCTAGAAAGATAAAGAAGACCGAAGAGGTCCACGATTTAGACAGTTCATCTGTGAAGACTTCTTCCATCTTAACAGAGAAAGGAGGAGATGGTAGAGAAATAGATGGCACAAAATATGAATAGAATAAAGGTGAGGTTACAGTCCAGCCACGCAGTTTCTATTGCACCTCTGACAATAGGAATACCAGAACTAGGTGATGAGCCACCTCAACTACATTACATTGTTGATACGGTCGAAGCTCACCTTCGACGAGCTCAGGAAGAGATAGAACACACCAACCAGACTTTAGAACAAGTATAGAAATACCTTGAGAAGCAATACAGTGCTATAGAACAGGAAAAGATTGCACTGCATGAATAGTGGGATGAAGAAAAAATACAGTTACAAAAAAACAAGGAACAGTTGCTCGCCGAGCAACTTGAAATTAAGGAAGGGGTCAATAGAGCACTTCACTTTGTGATAGTCATCGAAGTAAAGGTTGAAGAACATGTTCCACAACAGGTAGCACAAATTGAATAAGTAATCCAGTAGCTCCAACAACGCATGGCTGACTTGGATCTCCACACTGTGCTCGAGACCCCTCAAGATGTAAGAGACCTAAGGGAAGAAACTTCCCGCAATGTAGTTGATAGATTAGAATCTCTTTCCTTGGAGTGCAAGAAGCTAAGTAAATGAAGCACATAGACATATGAGAGCCTCATTGAGAACCTAGAGTTACAGACACTGGATTTGCAACTCCAGAAAGTGAAGCAGCACGCAAATACACTAGAGGTGAAACTGAAGGCCCTGCCAGTTGTAGAAAGGATGAAAAGGTCTCAATAACAACGCACATCCCAACAGTAGATCCATATGCTTCAAATAAAAGTGGTGGAAGTCACTCAATGGCTTCAACCTGTGCAAGATAAGGCATGCCTGTTGTTTATAGAGGTAGAAATCCAAGGAGTAGAGTTAAAACAGGTTGTCACCGGAGCAGAACAATGCTTAGAAGGGCTAGTGAATGACGTAGTGATCCTGGAGTTCAACGAACAAGAGGCCACAACAAAGTAGTAAGTCGAAGAAGCTCATACCAAGCTCGAGGCATTTGAAGCTGAACTGATCCAACTAAAGTGACTCAGGATGAGTCACAGGTGAGTGTTGGGAGCCTATTGGCCCTTGACCAAGTTTTGGGAATTTCTTGGTCATGTTGACCTATTTTGGGACTTCGGCAACCTGTCGAAGGAGGAGCTCAAGTTGAAGCAAATATCATGGGATCCAGGCCCCCTTTTGGAACTTTTTTGGGTTTTTGGGAATATGTAACGGGAATGGGATGTCAGCCCATGGGTTTACCCATGCTTAGGCATATTTTGTAATATATATAGATGTCTAGGCCATATGGCAAGTGTGGTGGAAGATAAGAGAATATTACATCTGTGTGATGATATGCTAAGTGCTAGTAAGAATTGTAAGAGCTTTGTACCTGACTGTAAGATACTTGCAGAGATAAGTGCAAGTGGTGGAGGGATTTGTGTCGTAACACAAGGAAGAAGGATCTAGCGAGCTGCGTAGATATTATGTCCTATGCGGAGTAAGGATTTTGATGGCTTTGTGCTTGTAACCGATTGACTGAAGATAATAAAGAACAAGAGTTGGTGGATGGAGCCCCAGGGTGGGGGTGAACCACGTAAACATTGTGTTGTCTTGCTTTTTGCTTGTCTTAATGTGTTTGTATCTTCTTTTGCTAAGTGATTTAAGATGATTAGATAGATCTTCTTATGCTTAGTGTTGATAATGTATAAGAGTGTTGTCTCTGATCCATATGAAAGTACCGAGTACTTGATCTGCTAGATCTGATCTACTATAGATGCTGAGTGCTTAAATAGATTAGATCAGTGTGAATGTTGCGAAGCCTTGTTGTATCTGCGAAGTGATTATCAATTATATATTGAGGAACTGACAATGTTGAGTGCATTATTAAGTGTTATAATCATATATCTATGTCCCAGCTAAGGTTGCAAACACCTGAGTCTTTCAACCACCCCTGCCTCTACCTCAGGTGAGACTTCATCTGCTTCATAGGTGTCGTCGAAAGGGCCAATAGTTAGGTATTTGTTGGTGTTTTGTTGTAGCATTGAAACATGGGTCTGCCCCTATGCGAACACCTCTTTAGTTCATAAAATTTTGAGATCTCTGCCAGATAGGTTCAACCCAAAGGTTTCTACTATAGAATAACTTAAGGATCTAAAATCCTTGTCTTTTGATCAACTTCTAGGAACATTGACTGCATGTGAAATGAGAATAGTTAAAGATAAACCCACCTCTATAGAAGAATCATTTGAAGCGGATAAGAATGAGGATTCTGAGACTCATGAAATTGAAGCAAAATTTGTGAGAAGACTAAAGAAAGGATCAGGAAAGTACCAAGGAAAATTTCCCTTCAAATGTTTCAACTGTGGAAAGATAGGTCACTTTGCATCTAATTGTCCACACAAGAAACATGATAAGAATTCTGAAGGTGAAAAAAAATACACACCCAAGAGATTTGGTAAAAATAAAAGTTTATGTGTAAACATTGATGACTCTTCAGAAGACATGGATAGTGACTCTTCCTATGAAGATAATATTAATGAATTTATTCTTATGGACAAAAGGGATTATGATAATAAAGGCACATGAAGTGATGTTGATGATGAAGAAGCTTTGGTTGAATTGGAAGGAGAACTGATCAGTGCTCTAGAAGAAATTGCTAGACTAAGATATAAGAATAAAAAGTGAAAACAATTGATGATACAGTTCAAGAAAGACAATAAAGAACCTGATGAATACTTTTCCCTACTAGAATTATAATTAGAAGAAACAAAGAAAATAGAGGACATTCTGAAACAACAGTTATCAAAACAAAAGGCAAGATGTGAAGACTTGGAAGAAGAGTTGGTAAAAAACAGAAAAGAGATGGAGAAGTTTAAAACATTGTATATCCAAAATATTCCAAGCATTAAAGCCAGTGCAGAACTAAACGACATTCTGAGCAAACAAAGATCTCCTTTGTTGAAGACTAGTTTAGGTTATGTAAATGGTTCAAGTAGAAAACAACCAAAAAGCAAAGAGCCAGTAAATTTGATCAAGTTCCAAGTCAGTAGACAACCAGACCATGAGAATAATCTATCACCAAAAGCTAATAAAGACAGGATGATCCTTGATAAAAAACAAAGAGATCAAAAGATGGAGTAACAAATGCCAAGAAGAAGGCCATCCTTTAGGTACCAAAATTTCTTCCATGGTTATTGTTTTTACTATTCTAATTTTGGTCATAAGATTGAAAATTGTCAAATTAAGTTTAGAGACATGCAACTGAGGAGGCCAGAAAATAAACAATCCTTACAACTTAGAACTAAGCATCCAATGAATAGACAACGTAGCACCAATCACTTTGACCTACTGAACAATGAGCTCGAATATTATAACTATCATAACTTTGACCACAAATCTGTAAACTTCCATCTGAAGAAGTACAAGGCAGATCCAAGGATAAATCCTTTAGCTAGAAATGCCAACACACGGAAAAAGAAAGATAGTGAAAAATGTGGTCTAGTACTTTCATCTCAAAAACAAAAATACCCCTGGTATATAGACAGTGGATTTTCCAAGCACATGACTGGAGACAAGGATAAGTTTTTGTCTATAAGTAAAAACAAAACAGGAAATGTAGCCTTTGGAAATGATGAACCATGTAAAATCAAGGGTAAAGGGATGGTGAGTTTGAGTAATGGTAAAGGAAAATCCCAAGATGTTCTGCTTGTAGATGGGCTGAAACATAATTTTCTCAGTGTAATTCAAATGTGTGACATAGGATGTGAAGTGGTGTTCACTTCCAAGGATTGTAAGATAAAGTCTATAAACTCAGGAAAAGTGGTGGCTAAAGGCATAAGGACAAAAAATAATGTATATGTTACGAAAGAAGATAAAGAAGAGTGTCATGTAAAAAAGCATGATGAAAGATGGTTATGGCATAGGAGACTTGGACATCTAAACTTTGACCATTTAATCAAGCTCAAAAATCTTGAGGTAGTAAAAGATATTCCAAGGATATCAAAGCCACAAGACTCTGTGTGTAAACCCTGCCAAGTAGGAAAGTTGACCAAGACACAATTTAAATCCAAGAGCTGTACTTCAGCAGAGAAACCACTCAAACTAGTTCATATGGATTTATGTGGACCATCAAGATAGGAAGGCACAGGGAAGGAAAACTACTTTATGTTGAACATTCATGATTAGTCCAAACTTACTTTGGTTGTTTTTCTTAAAGAAAAAGTTGAAGCATTTGAGAAATTTAAAATATTTTAGGCCTTAACTGAGAATCAAATAGGTAAGAGATTAAAGAAAGTAAGATCAGATAGAGGAGGATAATTTATGTCAAGTGATTTCAAGGAATTCTATGATAAATATGGCATTAAGAGAGAATACACGATCCCGGGAACTCCACAACAAAATGGAGTAGTTGATAGGAAAAACATAACAATTCAGCAAATGGTCAAGTCAATGGTGAATGAGAAGAACATTGGTCAAACTTACTGGGTAGAAGCAATACACATAACAATCCATATTCTTAACAAATCCCACCTCAGACCACATAGTGACAAGACACCTTATGAACTGTGGTATGGAAGACCTGCTTAAATAAAAAACTTCAAAGTATTTGGGAGTAAGTGATACATAAAGAATAATAATGAAAACCTTCGTAAGTATGATGGCAGGGTAGATGAAGGGATCTTCTTAGGATATGCTACCAACAATAAAGGTTATAGATTCTTTAATAAAAGATTGCATAAATTAGTTGATTTCATTGATTTAAAGGTTGATGAAGGAGTCCTAGTAAGAGAAGTGAGAAATATTGAGTCTACTACTGAGGAAAAAATTGAAACTAAATATGAATAGGTCCAAGAAGCAGATGGAGAAGAGACACCCAGACAAGAAGAGTCAGGACAACAATCAACATCAAACCGTTCCTCCAAAATTACTCAAAAGAATCATCCTGAAAGTCAGATAATTGGTGAGAAAGACAATTTAAGGTGTACAAACCAGGAGAAGGATAATCAAAGACACTTAGAAATCACATATGGACTTCATATCCATGGTGGAACCCAAGAACTTTAATGAAGCTAGTAAAGACATAAATTGGTTAAAATCAATGAATGAGGAACTGGACCAGATTGAAAAGAATGACAATTTGGAACTCGTTCCTAGGAAAACAAATAAGAATGTAATAAGATCAAAATGGGTATACAAAAATAAGATGAATGAGCAAGGAAATACTATAAGAAATAAGGTTATATTGGTCCACAAAGGATATGCTCAAATAGAAGGATTGGATTTTGATGAAACATTTGTGTATATAGCAAGATTAGAAGCTATTAGAATGTTTCTTGCCTATGCTTGTCATAAACAGTTTAAAGTCTATCAAATGTATGTCAAGTAATATTTTCTAAATGGATATCTAAAAGAAGAAGTCTATATGGAACAAATGGAGGGTTTCCAACTGTCATATAACCCTAACTTTGTGTGCAAGCTGAAGAAATCCTTATATGGGCTAAAACAAACTCCTCATGCCTGGTATTATAGATTGGATCAGTATCTTCATGACAAAGGGTTGAAGAGAGGAACAATTGACAACAATATATATATCAAAATAGAGGGTAATGATTTTCTCATTGTGTTGGTCTATGTAGATGACATAATCTTCGGAATCAATAATGCTTCATTGGTACAATGGTTTTCTTCGACCATGTAGTCTGAATTTGAAATGTCTATGATAGGGGAACTGCCATTTTTCCTTGGTTTGCAAATTACTCAGAGGTCTGAAGGATTATTTCTTTCTCAGGAGAAATATCTAAGAGAAATGTTGAAAAGGTTTCAAATGGAAGAGTCCACACCTATGAGCACACCTATGGTCATTGGATGCAAATTAAGCAAGGATGATGAATCACCTGGTTTTGATCAGAGTTCATATAGGTCTATGATAGAAAACCTATTGTACATCACAACATCCCATCCAGACATAATTCATGTTGTTGGAAAGGTAGGGAGGTATCATGCAACACCTAAGCAGAGCCATTTGTTAGCTGTCAAAAGAATATTCAGATACTTGAAAGGAACAATGAACTATGGCCTATGGTATCCCAGGAATCATAATTTTCAACTATCAGTCTATTCAGATGTTGATTGGGTGAACTGCGTGGATGAAAGGAAGAGAACGCATGGAGGTGCATTCTTCTTAGGATATTCACTTGTATCATGGTTGAGCAAGAAGCAAGTTTCCATTTCCCTATCAACTATAGAAGTTGAATAAATTGTAGCTACCACTTGTTGTACCCAATTATTATGGATGATTCAGACACTTTCAAACTTGAAGATAAAATATATTGCACCAATCCCATTTCATTTTGACAATACCACTGCAATTAGTGTGTCAAAGAACCCTATATTTCACTCCAAGACCAAGCATATACCCATCAAGTATCACTTCTTGAGAGAACAGGTGATCAACACCATTGTCTCTTTGCAATTTATTCCATCCAAAGATCAGATTGTTGATATCTTCACTAAACCACTTGAAAAAGATCAATTTGAGTATCTATGCCAGAAGTTGGGCGTGACCCCATTATCAAGTTAAAATAATCCATCCTGTTAGGGGGATTATGTGTTGGTTGAATATTTGATACCCCAAAAAGTACTGCAACAACTCAGGGGGAGCATGTTTTCTTCGAAATTGATGTCAAAGGGAAAGAAAAGGTGTGGTCATGCTACAGTTGGAGGTCTAATCATAACAATGCAGCCGTCCCGGGTTTCCATCAATGCCAAAGGGGGAGATTGTTGGCATGTTTACAGGCATAGTGTGCTTGCCAGTAGAGTGTGCTTGTCATTGATGGAAAGAACAACAATGACGATGACATGTGTTATCACATATGTTGGTAAAGTGGGTGTTCTTCCTTTAGAATGGACACCATGGAAAAATAAGGACAGGAAGTGGGCTAAAAACCCACTTATCCTAAGTTTTGTGATCAGACACTTTATTTTAAGAGGTGATTGGGTCTGAGCAGCTGAGATCTACGTGCTCAGATCTACGACACAGGTTCCATTTTGGACCCCCCCGGTTCAGTCTACCTTTAACGAGGGGAGGGTATGATATGGTGGTTTCCCAGTGCGGGCCCCCCACTATCATGGCTCCTCCTCGTGATGTTAGACCTCCCCCCACCTAAAACCTCTTACCACCTAGCCCCCCCTCTAATATAATTCTTACTGCTTCCACTTACCACCCTCACCTCCCACTGACACTTGTCTTCCACTCACCTGTTCCTTCTCCACTATTGTGTTAGTGCCACTCCTCACTTATCCCCACCTGCCATGTATACTCCACTCCCCGTCTCATGTCAAATCCCTCTTTTTGCCTCTACCTCTCACCTCCCAGCATCTGCCTCCCATGTCATATCCACCTATATGATTGTCCCCACTCTCCCTTCACCACCACATCCTTTGTCCCCGTCGCATCGTTGCCACGTCCTTCCACCTGACCATCGAACATGCATCATATCCTGCTAGAGCTATACCAGTCGCCTCGCTCATTCCTCCTCGTCAGCATCCACGACCACTTGTTAATCTTCCCCATATGCATCCAACAAGGTGCATAAAGAAAAAGAAAGGAAACCACGTCTCCAAGCATGGGTGTTGACTCTGCTCACTTAGATCCCGATGAATCTATTAATGAAAGTGCAGAAGGTGGGTGAGACATTGTCTCCTTCCATAAATAGAAGGTCAGAAAGGGACAAAGTGTAGAGGTAGGTTGTCAGTCCATCCTTACATGGATCGTGTCCGATAGAATACTACATGGGTAGTCTGACCAGCATCTGCATGAGTAGTCCGTCAGAGAGACTCTTCAACGCAAAGCCTTGAATGTATGACATGATTGTGTTTTAGGCAATCTGAGCTAGTTCTAAGTATATGTAGGCATTTTTTTCCATTTTGTTGGTATCGATGGTAGAGGTAAGCTCCCAATTGTAAAGTTTTAACGAGGCCTCTAGTTATTTGGTTATGAACATATATTTGAGACTTCTTGTTTGATGGAAACCATCCTCTTCCTTACTCTTTCTTCTGACGCTTAAATCCCGGGCATGGATGATCCAGTCGGGTGTTGTAATGACTATATAATGTAGGTTTGATTATATCAGTTTTTTGTAGCATTTTAAGTTTCTTGAAATTTTTTAGATCTGAGAGGATTTCATATCTGAGACTTTTCCTCCAAAGGCTGCTGGAAGACCGGATGTCTAGAGCATAATTTCATTCCTCTCTCATTTTCCTCCACCTATTCACTACTATGCAAACTTACTGGCCTAAGTTATATCAATACCTCACCTATTTCTGCATTTCCAACCCAGTTTTTTGAGTTAAAACGATATTTTTCTGAGTTTACTCACATTCGGTCACCCTTTATAAACAACCCATGACATATAAATGGATGTGTATCAGGCTTACTCCTGCTTCAATCTAGGAGTGACTCCTGGTGCTAACATTTCTGGCGTCGTTGTCGGAGATGAATTTGGAGATTTTCCCCAAGATTGAATGACACTAAGCCTCTGATTTTGAAGGTGCATCAGGCATCAGAGCCCTCCAAGATTTCTACTATGCACCTAGAAACTCCATTGTGATGACTCCATTGTGGCAAACCTATTGTTTCAGTTGTGGCTTCCATAGGTAGGCATACAAGGTCTACCCCTCAGTTTCCCTTGACAATGCCTGAAGTAGATCCAGAGAAGCTTATCAGAAAGGTAAAGGCCCTCAGTGAAGGAGCTTCTACTGTTGAGCCAGGTATTTTTGATAGTTCTCATTACCCTCTATTAGAGACTCCAATATCTTCTTCTTAGTTTCCTATCAGACCTCTTGTTGGAGTTTCTCATTTTTTAAATTTTGGGAGTGTTCTTTTTTTGTTTTCTCCTTCTGGTATTGGCTTAGAGGGAGAGAGATTTTCCACTCCTATCTTCCATGACATTGCAGCCTAGTCTAGACCCAGGAATTCAAAATATTTTCCCACCCCAGGCTTTACCATCCCTTCTCCTATTACTGTTGCTACTGTTATGTCCACACCAACCTCTGTTTCCTTAAAACCTGTATCCTTTCCTTCAAATCCCCTGTTGATCCCTTTTCCTCCTGCAAGTGCATTTATAGTCTCCCCAGGTCAAAACCCTTCTCCCCCTAATTCTCCTCCACCTAATATCCTTATGGTAGGTGCTCATCCCGTTGTAAAACAAATGGATGCCATAATGGTTGCAAGGTATGCCCCTATGGTCCTACCTCAGCCCATGAATCCTCTCCCCGATGGATATTACTTGAATTATATGCCTAAATTCATTGGAGAGGAGGACATAACTATTGAAGATCACCTTGCTTCCTTCTATAGTTATGTAGACAACTTGAACATTGAAAATGAAGATGTCTGGATGAGAATCTTCGTCCAAATTCTTGATGGTGAGGTGAGGAAATGGTTTAGGGGACTGACCCCTGGATCTATTATTGGGATTGAAGCTCTAGATGATGCTTTCTTGAGACAATGGGGAGATAAAAAAGATTTCATGTACTATATGACAGAGTTTGGGTGCTTGAAGAGAAAGGAAGGAGAGCCTGTCTCTAACTTCTCCAAAAGATTCAATAAGATGTACAATAAGATCCCCGTTGAAATAAAACCCTCAGAAGCCTCTGCCAAAATAACTTATGCTAGTGCCTTTGACCACGATTTATGCCTCCTTCTTAGAGAAAGAAGAGATACTTCCTTGGGTAACATGAAAGATGCAACCCTGGAAGTAGAATCCAATGTGTTGGCAGTTAATAGGCTCAAAAGAAAATATGACAGAGACAAGGGAAGAGGGAGATCTGAGGCCTCAACCTCTGGTTCTTATATAGATCAGCCTCAAGTAGATGAATTGACCAAGATGGTAAAGTCTCTCTTTGCAAAGATGGAGAAAATTAAAATGGAGGGGAAACAAACATACATAAATCCTCAAAACGTTGATAACAAAAGTAGCCTCAGGAGGTTGAAAAACAATGTTCCTCATACTATGCCAAGGGAGAAAAGGGACAGAGATAGAAGCAATTAAAAAATCCAGAATCCCCTTCAAAATAGCCTTGTTATTGATGAGGAAAGGGAAGAAGAGGAACTTGACCCTGAAATTCACTGTATTGGAGACACCTCCCCTTTTCCCCATTTGACTCAATCTTTCTATAAGGATTCCCTCGTAAATAGTCAAATAAATGAGCTAAGTAGGGGGGAAAAGGCCAATAGCAGTCCCAATAAATATAACCTCTGGTCAAAAAATAAAGAATGGATGTGTGACATCCCTGATCAGCCTCCCACAATAGAGAAGCATGTTAAAAACATCAGCAAGGAAAAGAGAGCTCGTGATTCCCCACCGATAGCCAAAGACCCTATTCTAGAGGTGAGAGAAATTTTGTAGCCGCCCTCCTCCTTTAACTTTGAGCTTGAAATGCAAAAAATCAGAATTCTTGTCCCCCTTTTAGAGCTAGTTAAACATGAATATTTCAAAAGGTCCTTCTCTAAATTGTTTCAGTCTGAGACACCTCAGCTTCCCTCAAACTCAGTGAATCTCCAAGATGAAAAACTAGCAGTCATCTTAGGCCCTATGGTAGAAGATAGAGATAATTCATCCCCTCCCTTATACACATCCCTAAACATACATGATAAAGTGCTACATAATTGCCTGATGGATTCAGGGGCTTCCCTTAACTTCATGCCTAAGAAAGTAATGGAAGAGCTCAGCCTGGAAGTAAGAAAGGACTATCATGATTTGTACTCTTTCGATTCAAGGAGGGTGCAATGTCTTGGAGTCATCAAAGATATGGTGGTAACCTTGTTTCAGATGCCCATGAAGAGTGTGGTCATGGACATTTTGGTAGCTGATGTTCCTCCCAAGTTTTTCATGCTATTGTCAAGATCTTGGACAAAAAATCTTGGAGGACAATTACAGATGGATCTTACATATGCTACCATCCTAGTCTTTGGAGGGGAACACAGAACACTGTACAGAGAAGCTCAATTGGCCTACATTGTTAGTAATGAAGCAAACCCCACCAATCATCCCATCCTTTCCCTTGATACTGATTTGGGATCCAACTTGTTGCAGCTCACTAACACCCCTGAGGCTCCTCTTCAACTCAGAAAGAAGCCAATTAGCCCCTATGAAGATTCTCCCCCACTTACTTTTGTATGGAAAATGTTCTTTGATGGAGCTTCTTCTAAATATGGTGTTGGCGCTAGGATAGTTTTTTTTCCCTTGTTCAGTAAACTATATAGTTTTTTTTTCCCTTGTTCAGGAAACTATATCTCTGTCATACAAGTTATAGTTTGAAGATACCAATAATGTGGTAGAGTATGAGGCTGTTGTTTTTGTCTTAAAGGCTACAAAGGACATGGGGATTAAAGAAATATCTGTGTTTGGTGATGCTGAGTTGATTATTCAATAGATCAGAAATATTTATCAGGCCAAACACCCTCGTCTTAGGAGCTACATAAATGAATCCTTGGACCTCATTGACGTTTTTTTCCTGGATTTCAATATATCATTTATTCCAAGAGGAGAAAACACTGTGGTTTATTCCTTGGCTATTTCAGTGAGCAATTTCAGAGTCCCTCCGCCACCCAAGATTAGGTATGATACAGAAGTGAAACACAAGCCCTCCATACCTGACAATGTCAAACATCGGAAGGTTTTTGAGGATTATCTTGAAATCAAAAGATTCCTGGAGACTGTTGATGAATTCTTTGCATTGCACATTGATCAAGACCCTGCTTCTGAAGCTGATGCTTATGTTGATGATCTTATGAACAAGATTGTTGATCATCATATTGTTCATCTACCTAGCAATCACATTCCAAAGGGACTAGTTCCTTTGGAAAGGATTTTTGATAGAAATGATGTGGCAGTAAAGGGTAAAATCTCAAATGATAATGTTGATACAACTGATTGTAACATCGGCATGGAGAAGGAACCAAAGTTTGTCAATTTGTCAAGAAGATTGACAACAGAGCAGAGGACCGAGTATGCTGAGTTATTAAGGGAATTTGATGATGTTTTCTATTGGACCTATGAAGACCTTAGAACATATGACATCAAAGTTATTGAACATAAGTTCCCATTGAAGGAAGGATCCAAACCCTTTAGGCAGAAGTTGAGACAGATAAATCCTATGTTGTTGGCTATCATGGAGAAGGAGGTAAAGAAGCTATTGGATGCCCAGATCATTGCCCCCCTGAGATATTTAGAATGGGTAGACAACCTGGTCCCAGTAAGGAAGAAGAATGGAGATATTAGGCTCTGTTTTGACTTCATAAATCTGAACAGGAGCTCAAAGAAAGACAATTACCCACTGCCAAATATGGAACATATATTACAAAGGGTAAATGGTGCATCAAGGATATCCATGATTGATGGATTTTCGGGCTACAATCAGATATCAGTCCTGCATGAGGACAGAAAAAAAAACAACCTTCACCACTCCTTGGGGCACATTCATGTATGCCAAAATTCCTTTTGGATTGATGAATCTAGGGGCAACATTTCAGTGAGCCATGGAAATATTCTTCATTGGAGAAAGGGATATGACAAGGAACATTGTTGTCATCCGAGGAAGGTCTTCCTGAAATATAGAAGGTTTGGTCTTTCCTTAAATCCCAAAAAATATTTGTTTTCCATGAAGGAGGGAATGTTGTTGAGGCATGTAGTATCTGTTGAGGGAGTGAGGATTGATCCTTGCAGGGTGGAGGAAATTAAAACCCTACCCCTTCCTAGGTCTAGGAAAGAAGTCCAGTCTTTTTTGGGAAAAATTAATTTTTTAAGAAGGTTTGTTTCAAATTTTGCTGAGTTGGTAAAGCATATCACAAACATGCTCAGGAAGGGGAATGAAGTAAAGTGGATTGTTGAACCCAAGGAATCCTTTGACCAAATAAGAAAGGATTTGATGGAGGCACCCATGCTCATTAGTCCTAATTATTTCAAGGAATTTCTGATCTTTTCTTTCGCTTCCTTTGGCACAGTGGTTGTTGTCCTACTACAGAAGAATGATGCAGGGATAGAGAAAATTATTTCCTTTTTCAACAGAGAACTGAGGGATGCTAAGGTCAGGTATGACATCATGGAAAAGAAAGCCTATGCCTTGGTGAAAGCTCTCAAAGCTTTCAGAGTCTATGTCTTGCACTCAAAGTTCATTGTGTATGTTCCTTCAACTTCTATGAAGGACATTCTTATTCAACCTGACATAGACGAGAAGAGGAGCAAATGGATTTCCAAAATCCTTGAGTTTGATCTGAAAATGAAGCCCACCAAGATAGTTAAAGGGAAGGGTTTAGCCAAGATCTTGGCCGAATATTATTATAAAGCCTTGGGGGTTAACTTCGCCAATGTTTTCTCAGAAAATCAATAGGCAGAGTTGTCTAGTAAAAACTCTCAGGATAGCTTACCACTAGAAGAATACACCTGGTATGGAGACAAATTATATTTTCTGCAAGAATTAAAGCCCCCCAATGGAATGGGGAAGAGCAAGGCAAGAGCTTTAAATCTCAAAGAAGTCAGATATTGCCTTATTGACTAGGTATTATATTGGAAGGACTCTCTAAGAGTTCTTTTGATATGTCTAAACCCATAGGAGGCCCAAATAATTATGTTTGATTTTCATAGCAGCCTATGTGGGGGACATCATTTTTGGAATACCACAGACTACAAAATTATCAAGGTTGGATACTACTGGACCACTTTATTCACTGATGTCTGTAAATAGATCAGAGCCTGCATCAAATGTAAAAAATTCTCAGGAAAGCAGAAGCTCAAATCCTTGCCACTGAAGCCTGTATTAACTTCAACACCCTTTCAACAATGGGGGTTGGACTTCATTGGGGAGATTCATCCTTCTTTAAGTGGTAAACACAGATGGATCTTAACTACAACATATTATTTCACCAAATGGATAGAATCCATCCCCACTAGGAGTGCTTCACACAAGGTAATCATCATCTTCCTAGAGGATATCATAACAAGGTTTGGTTGTCCTAGTAGAATTATCACTAATAATGTTGCATCTTTCAAGTATTAGCCTTTGATCAAGTTCTGTGAGAAGTTTGGGGTTTCATTAGTTCACTCCACTCCTTATTATCCCCAAGGAAATGGACTGGTAGAGTCCTCTAACAAAAGTCTGATCATTCTTATTAAAAGGATGTTAGAAGAAAATAAGAAGGCATGGTATTCAAATCTAAAGTTCACTCTGTGGTCTGATCGAGTGACAACAAAAAAATCCATAGGTATCTCCCCTTTCCAACTTGTTTATGGAACAAAAGTTGTTTTCCCTTCTCAGTTGGTTCTACCTATAGAAAAATTCTTTCAGGATTATCAAACAGAGCCTGATGATATGATCAGAAGGATTCATCAATTGGTGGAAGTGCAGCAGACTAGAGAGCAGGTGATGGATAGAGCTCATGACAGTCAGCAAAGGATCAAGAAAGACTTCGACAGGAAGATCAGAAAAGAATATTTTCAGCTGGGAGATCTAGTGCTTAAATGGGATGCACCTAGGCAGGACAAAGGAAAGAACAATAAGTTTGAAGCCCTATGGATCAGGCCTTTCACAATCTCTGAAATATTTTCAAACAATACTTACAGGTTGCAGGACTTGAAGGGCGAAGAAGTTTTTAATGGCCCTGTGAATGGGCATTTCCTAAAGAAATGTTTTACTTGAGCCATAAGTGGATTTCCTGTATTTGTAAATATTGTTTTCCTATTTGTCTCTTCAGTTTTAATAAATGACTCCATAGCCTAATAGTAAGGCACTGAAGCTACATAAAAGTTCTTAGATCCTCGTAGGGAGGACTCTATTCCCCATGGAGCCTAATTTTATCACATATGTTGGTAAAGGGGGTGTTCTTCCTTCAAAATGGACACCATAGAAAAAGAATGACAGGAAGTGGGCTAAAAACCCACTTATCCTAAGGTTTGTGATCAGGCTCTTTATTTTAAGAGGTGTGTGGTTCTGAGCGACTGAGATCTATCCGCTCAGATCTATAGTGCAGGTTCCATTCCAAACCCCCCCATGTCGTTCTTCCTTTAATGATGGGGGGGGTCGATATGGTGGTTTTCCAGTGTGGGCCTCCCACTATTGTGGTACCTCCTTGTGATGTCAAACTTCCCCCCCACCTAAAACCTCTTACCACCTACCCCCCCCCTTCGATATACTGCTTACCGCTTCCGCTTACCGCCCTCACCTCCCACTGACACTTGAAGTCTACTCACTTGTCCCTTCTCTATCGTTGTGTCAGTGCCACTCCTCACCTATCCCTGCCTACCATGTGTACTCCACTCCCCGTTTCATGTCACATCCCTCTTTCTACCTCCACCTCTCACCTTCCACCATCTACCTCCCATGTCATCTCCACCTATATGATTGTCCCCACTCTCCCTTTTCCACCACACCCTATGTCCTATCCGCATCACTTCCATGTCCTTCCACCTGACCACCGAACATGCATCATATCCTGCTAGAGTTGTACCAGTCGCCTCGCATGTTCCTCCTTGTTAGTATCCACGGTCACCGACCAATCTTCCCTGTATGCATCCAACAAGGCGTAGAAAGTGAAATAAAGACAACCATGTCTCCATGCATGGATGTTGACTCTGTTAACTCAGATACCGATGAATCAGTTATTGAAAGTGCATAAGGTGGGTGAGACATCGTCTCCTTCCATAAATATAAGGTCAGAAAGGGAAAAAGTGCAGAGGCAGGTTGTCAGTCCAACCTGACATAGATCTCGTCCGACAAAAGACTGCATGGGAAGTCTGACCAACGTCTGCATGAGCAGCCTGAGAGAGAGACTCTTCAACACAAAGCCTTGAATTTATTACATGATCATGTTTCAGGCAATCTGAGCTAGTTCTAAGTATATGTAGGCATTTTTTTCCATTTTGTTGGTATCGATGGTAGAGCTAAGCTCCCAGTTGTAAAGTTTTAACGGGGCCTCTAGTTCTTTGGTTATGAATATATATTTGATAATTTTTGTTTGATGGAAGCCAACCTCTTCCTTACTCTTTCTTCTGACTCTTAAAGCTCAGGCATGGATGATCTAGTCGGGTGTTGTAATGACTATATAATGTAGGTTTGATTATATCAGTTTTTTGCAGCATTTTAAGTTTCTTGAATTTTTTCAGATCTAAGAGGATCTCATATCTGAGACTTTTCCTCCAAAGGCTGCTGGAAGACTGGATGTCTAGAGAAGACTTTCATTCCTCTCTCATTTTCCTCCACCTACTCACCACTATGCAAAATTACTGGCCTAAGTTAGATCAAGACCTCACCTATTTCTACATTTCCAACCCAGTTTTCTGAGTTAAAACGATATTGTTCTAAGTTTACTCCCATTCAGTCACCCTTTATAAACAACCTGTGACATATAAACTAATGGGTATTGAGCTTACTCCTGATGCAATCTAGGAGTGACTCCTGGTGCTAACAACATGTTTACAGGCAAGAACAACAATGATGATGGCATGTTTACAGGCAAGAACAACAATGACGATGGCATGTTTACAGGCATAGCGTGCTTATCATTAATGGAAAGAAAAACAATGGCAAACAGGAAAGAAATTCAAGAATAGCGGTGATGGAATACAAGAACAATGAAGACGAGAACCGTAGGAGAAGGGACAAAGGCCAAAACCTTTGACACTTAGACATTCTTCCAAGTCAGAAGAAAGCATAAGCTCAGGAGGAGGAGCGACAGTGGCCATTGGATCAAAGTCTAGACAGGAGGAGAGTGCAGAAGAGGAGAACAGATCTCAATTGTTGGATCTGAGTGAGAAGGAACAACAACCATTAGATCTAATGGAGTTGCAAGTAGGATAAACCTAGGAGTCATTCAAAACTCCAAAAGTGAGAAGGAATCCTGGCCGTCCATTGAGGCAGGACACATGGCGAGAGATCAACATTTAGCTGACTCGTGAACTAGAAGAGTCAAAGCTAAGAGTTGGAGGAACTCGCAAAATGTGAGTTTTCTATTTTCTCTGGACCATTGGATTGAGGAATTTCATGGGTCATTGATCAGGCACAACGAAGAAGGAAGTTTGAGTTCTTAAAGAAGAGATCTAGACCATTGAAATCATGGGTCGTTGATCTGGAGCAGGTATCGGGAAATAGAGAGTCAAAGAAAGAAGGTGCAATAACCTTTGAAGTCACGAAACACAAAATCATGATTTGATCGCAGCCGTTGATCGAAGGGAGAGATCTTGACCATTGATCTGATATGGAGTATTTCGGATTTCGTGAGTTGGGAAAATCAAGGAAACTCACAGCAGAATCTCTGAAATGCGAAGTCGCGAAGAGCTTTGGGCCATCGGATCACAAAGGATTGTGGGCCATTGATCTAACAAAATTGTGAGTTTGTGAATCAGAAGAAGGGAGGTCAGCCAACCTTCCATAATGTGAATCATGAAGTTGTGAAATGCAAAAAGGAGATCTCAACCATTGAATCATGGAGAGATCTGGACCGATGATTTGGTAAGCATAGTTACTGAAGTTAGGCTTGTGGTCATAGCCATGCTCACATCAAAAAAGGTTAAGGGAAGATATAGCATGTTGCTAAGCTCCACTTTACAGATTGCGATTTGAGAGAATCAAGGTAACTCACAGCAGAAGTTCGTGATACATGAAATTATAAAGCACCCTTTTGCTTGGCCCCATGGTCACAGTTGGAGGTCACATCATTGAAGGATTAAGGTAGGAGCTAGCATGTCGCTAGGCTCCACATCTATGATCATCGAGATCACAAAGTGCCTTTTGGATAGGCATCTGATCACAACTCGTGATCATGTGAAAGGAAGGGGCTTAGCCAAAAAATATAGTGCCCACTGAGTAGATTTTCTCAAGAAGGGAAAAGGCGCCAAAGGGATGAGCGTGCAGATTTTTTCTCTGTAACTGCCATAAATGACTCATTGCTTTTCTACCAGAGAATTCAAAGAAGCTTCGGGCTGATCACTAGAGAAGCCGAAGAGTCTCGAGGTAACGACCAGTGGAATGAAGATTCATCATCTAGACAATTGATAGATGGAAATGCATCGAAGACTATAACTGCCAAAGAAGCCGATGAATCTCGGCATAATGGCCAAAGAAGCTGAAGAATCTCAGCATAATAGACACTAATGAAGAACATACTCAGCATGATCACCAGAGAGGACGAAGAGTCGAGTGTATGACTTGACAAAGGACTTAGCATGATAAATAAATGCAGAACAGAGAAGAGATGGTTTCTTCTGTTGAGATTTATTGATACGAGTAGAAGCATGATGTGTGAAAGAGTCGAAAAACACAGAAGAGGCATAGGGCATAAAATGGAAATAAGACACAGAGCATAAAGTGCAGAAGAAGGAAGGAACATAAGTGCATATATGAGAAAGGAAGAGAAATATGAGGTGCACATGCAGAGACAGAGTAGAAGATCAGAAATCTCAAGAAGATGCGAGCAGGAAGACACTGATGCGGGGAGAGTAGAGCAGTGTAGCAGAACAATGATGAGACTGGTAATCCATTGATAAATGATGTATCACTGTGATAAAATTAAGAAAGCAAAGATTTATATTTCTGGTTAGTAGGGAGGTGCTAGGGAGGACTATTTTCCTTAGAGTTTCAAGTGGGTGCTTGAACACATGGAGTTGTAGCTTCCATCTGGTTGTAGCCATAAAATTGAGGGTGGCAGGGTGGTGCAAGGGAGAACTATTGTTCTCTGTTATATAGGTTGTTTCCTGTGTAACTGGAAGTTGGTGCTTCCATCCAGTTGGTGCTATAACACTCAGGGAGTTGGTGCTAGAGAAATCAAAGAGTTGGTGCTCTCAGTAATTTGTTTCTTGTAAAACAGAGGTTGTAGCCTCAAGTGGAGTTGGAGCTCATAAGAATGATAATGTACAGAAAATAAAGACTACTTATCATATCAAGAAGAAGAGGTTTTTCCCTTTATGGGTTTCCTCAAGAAATATTTGTCTTTGTATATTTCATGTGTGTGATTGATGTTCAATGTACTATCTCTTACTTCCTTGCATTACTGTGATTTTCATTGAATGCTCTGTAAAAAGTTTAAAATGGGAATAATTGTTTGAGCACGGTGACAACTGATTCACCACCCCCTCTTAGTTGTTCAACAATATATCCTTCATCGGTTAAGCCTAGATATTAAGAAGCTTCCTCCCTAGAGTTGACCATTAATGGTCCCCAACTTACTAAAAGGGATGTTAATAGAAGTGCATTTTCACACAGCCTACGTATATGCACTGATTAAAAAAATCTCATAACCCCAAAGATTCATCATTGCTTTCACACATACAATGTTCTTCAAGGACAAATCCATTTGTACCCAAATATATACTAAATTGTAACTACTTTGTAGCATATGAGTTTGTTTAGCACATCTTTGTATTTTCTCTCATAAGCTATGCATAGATACATATCATCATATTCATAGGAAGCATCATAATTAGAGAGTGTGTATGTAGGTACAAAGGTTAAAAGATAATTTCATATTTACATGTGTTATCTACTATGAAATTTGGGGTTATTATCATTTCTTGTTTACACTCTCATGGATCCCTGAGGAGTTTTCTCACATATAAATATAGGAATATATCTCATTCTCCTTTCTAAGATGCTTCACCTTCAACAAAAACTCTCAAATATACTCACATTGCTAAATTTAGGCTCATCACCTCTCACTTTTTCTTCTAGATGGATCTAATCATAAGACACCTAATGAGCAAGTCCCTAATACTATGTTAGTGAGGTACCATAGAGTTTAGGGAACATTGATTGGATGACATGAATCCCATTAGATACCTCTCAACCTTCATGGTTAGGAGAATTGGTGGTTGATAGCCTTGTTGATTAAGGTCTTCTTCCTTGATGTACTTTGAACCCTTGCCCATTTTGTTCTTTTGGGATCTCTAGGTTTTTATGGTATTTGTTTTGACACCCACTATGTACTCATTATTTATTTTGCACATTTTATAACTGTGATTTACCATTCCTATTGCTTACTCATCCTTGTACTTTTTCTAAGTTCTATTGGTCATTTATGGAAACTAGTGGACTTAAATATTTAACATTAAATTAAATTACCCATTGGAGATCACGTTGTAGTTAACTGTTGGCATCAGAAGTCACTCCTCGATTGCAGCAGGAGCAGAGCCCAATGCCCATCAGTTTAAATGTCACAATTTGTTGATGAAAGGGGATCGAATGGAAGTAAACTCAGAACAATATCGTTTTAACTGAGAAAATTGGGTTTGAACAGCAAAGACATGCAAGGTCTTGATCTAACTTAAGACAATAATTTTTGCATAGTGGTGAGTAAGTGAAGGGAAAGAAAAGGGAAATAGAGTCTGCTCTGGAAATCTGATCTTCCAGTAGGCCTTTAAAGGGGGAAAAGTCTTATATATGAGATCCTCTTAGACCCGAGAAACTTCACAGTAAACTTAAAATGTTGCAGAACTAATATAATCAAACATGCATCATATAGTTATTACAACACCCGACTGGATCATCCATGCCCAGGCTTTAAGATTCAGAGGAAAAAGGAAAGGAGGAGGTTGGTTGTAATTAAACAAGAAGTCTCAAAATGTCAGTCTATAACCAGAGAAACAAAGGCTTTGTTAAAGTTTTACAATTGGGATCTTTTCTCTACCATCGATCCTTACAAAAATAGAAAAACTAAGTATATATACTCAGAAAAATTCACCCAATAGAGGCGTGCTCGAACCTCCAAGGCATGGCGTCTCTTCAGTCAAACCTGAATGAAACTTCTTCACCAGATTCCACCTTAACTCAATATGGCTCTTGCAGGGGGGACCTACACACAAGGGTACCACGGGTTGATTGCTTCAGGCCTCCCATACCTTCCATTTATGGCTCGAGCTTCACCTACCTGCTCGATTTCATCTACCTGCTCGATTTTCATTAACTGCTTCCCCAAGGAGTGGTCGAGATGATATGCTTAGGAGAAGACCACATGCTTTCTCTCTAAGGCTCGGAGGCTAGCCTCCCTTTCTTCTGGCACCGCCATCAATGCAACCCAGGGCCATGACCTGGCGCCTCTCTCCAAAGGAGTCTCGACACTTCTTCTTTCCAGGATTTCTACTTCCCCTGCCTTTGAATTTTCTGGTGCCCAAACTCACGAAATGGTCCTCCAGGATCAATGGTTGGATCAGCTTTAAAAACTGACGACCACGATCATTTTTCCATTGAACAAACCTGGCACTGCGTGCTCACTTTCTTTGGCGATAATCCATACAACCCTAGCACTATGATCGTGGGCCCGCACCCAAAGGCACCTTCACATCTTGCGTATCGTGGATGGAAGGGAGTCGACCCTTTTATTTCAAAGTTGCGATAGCCGAGATGGCGACCAGACTTAATCAGGCACCACGTATCCTTCAAGACTAATGGTCCAGATCCTTTCAGGGATTCTCCCATCAGGAGTTCTCACTCCTCTTCCTCCAGCCACCTTTCCATACGACCTTGTGTTATGACCGTGGGCCCACACCCAAAGGCGCCTTCGCATCTCGTGTATCATGGATGGAAGGGAGTCAACCCTTGTATTTTAGAGTCATGATAGACGAGATGCCAACCGAACTTAATCAGGTGCGACATGTCCCAATTGGATCGAATGACCATGATCATTTCATGACTTTGGCCCTAAGGGATGATCCCATGCGCTAAAATTCGTGCAACTCCGTGGCTTTGGCTTACCCGATGACCATTTATCTGCTCCATAGATGAATCCTCACCACTGAAAACAAAAATGCCCGCTCGCTTGATTTTAAACCCGAAATGGAATTCTTTTGTGTGCTGCGCTTGATGCTCATGAATGTGGCCTTTGGATAAAACACATTTGATGGGTTTTTAAAACCCATTTCTTCATTTATTTTACACCAAGGGCCTGAAATCAGAGAGAAATACCCTACTTGCAAGAATTGGTGCTAACATGAGGCTCCATGGGGGATAGATTTGTCCCTATGATGCTCTAAGAACTCTTTCTGCAGTTCCAGTTGCCTTTTGTTGGGCTATGGAGTCAAGCTCAAAACACCCTGCTTAAAAATACATGCCTATAAGCGAAATAGAAAATAAACACACATGCTCCAAGGATCTTATTTATGTACGGTCCTAAACTAATAAATTCCTTTACATGGGGCTAGGTAAAAGCAAACTTCCACCATAGCCAATCAAGCAACTTCCTGAATAGAATCTCCTTCCTTCTGTCGATGATCACAAACAGATGGTGTAACCGTGACAGCAGAATGGCTACGCTCTTCAACTCCTCCTTACAGGATGAAGTAGAGATGAAATAGGGCGGCTCCAAATTGTGAAGGAAATACAACTCCATGTATTCCTTCACAGGCTCATAGGACTAGTGGCAAACTCCAGAAAATGGGCGACAGACGACCTCCTTTGCTACACAGTTGTTCATGTGTGGCTGAATATCTCTTGTAAGAAGAGGTGGGTGGACAACTGATGTAGGCTGAATGATCTTAGGCGGTGGCTACTCACTGACTGGATCTGGACATAAGATAAAATGTCCCTTCTGCTTCTCTTCTGGTTCTTCTCTTTCTTCTCCTTGTCTCTCTCTAGAGTTAGATTCATAATCGTCATAAACAGGACCCGTGGGAAAGATCTTCTCTTCCTCGTGCCACTCAGCGTCTTCTGAAGGACTAGGATGGATGATTTCCTCATAAATACTTTTCTTTAGTGAACAGAGGATAAGGCTCTGCAGTCTGTTCTTGGAAATCCAACATATCTAGCTCAGAATTTGATTCGTAGTTGTCATACACAGGTTGGCTGCTCTGATCAACAAATGGTGATGCAGGACTTTGTTGCTCCTCATATGAATAATCATCAAAGGTTGAAACAACATGCACATCAGGAGCATAGTATGAGGCCTCTACATTTATGAAGTCTTCATCATCATCCTCAATAGAGCTGCTAGGAACATTTGCTTCAAGGGGTGGAAAATCCTTTGCACATTGTTCAACCTCCAACCTTTCTAGTTGGGTAGTGAGAGATTCCACCTACTCCATCAGTTCACTTAGACCATCTTCTTCCTCTAGACTTCCATCCTTATATCCCTCATCATCATAACCTCCGTTAGACACAATCATATCTGGGAGGATTTCTTCTTCTTGGCTCTCCCAAGGGTCAGATTCATAATGGCCATAAACAGGACCCATGGGAAAGCTCTTTTCCTCATCATGTTGCTCAGGAAGGCTGATTTCCTCGCAATGTCCTTCATTTGTGAACAGAGGAAAAGGCTTCGCAGTCTGCTCTTTACTAGAATGATCATCAAAGATGGGTGAGCACAAAACTCCCCCATATTGTAAAAAAGGAACGATATCCTGATCCTTCTTTTCAATCCCAAATGTAAATACATCATGGGAAATCTCATGAAGGAAAAGAGAACAATCCTCCTCCACAATGGCTTCTTCCTTTAAATCTGAGACAACAAGCTCATTAGGGGAAAAAGCTAATGCCTCTACTGATATGAAATCTTCATAATCACCCTCAATAGAGTTTCCAAGAGAATCTGCATCAAGGGATGGAAAATCCTCTGCACATTGTTCAGCTTCCCACCTGTCTATTCTGGCAGTGAGATATTTCACCAGTTTCATAACTCCGCCCCAAGCATATTCTCCCTCCTCGCAACCTTCAATCTCATAACCTTCCTCTGATGCAGACGAATGGGGATGAGAAAGGACTGATTTCTGATCCAAGTCATTAGGATCATCCTCACAACCTACGTAAGAAGAAACTCTATCTTGTATATAGTTGTTGTATCCCTCACAACAGTTATGAAAAATTAACTCAGAGGGATAAAGCTTCTGACAATGGGCAGTGAAAGCTGCATGAAATTCTACAAGTGAAGAAATTCTAGCAGAGGGTAAAGAATGATACCATTTACAAGCATCCCTTGCTAACGAGGACATGGACATTTTCATTAACACATCCTCCTGATGTATCTCCCATTGATGCATGAGTTCATGGAATTCTTCAAGATACCGAGCAGGGTTTTCCTCTACATGCTCCCTAAATATAGGCAAATAATCATGCCATTCATCTAGAGAAGGGACAACATTGGAAAAACCAGCAATAGCAGAAAAATTAAAAGGAGAAAACCTCTGAGCTAGGATTTTTTCCATTTCGAGCCAGTGGAGTTGCCAATCGATCCTTGAATCATGGAGTTGCCAGGTGAAATATTCACATCTTTGAATGTGTCTGGTCTTTGTTCACCATCAAAGGCAAAATATTAACGTTGGGTCCTCCCAGGAAAATTCTCAGGCTGAGAAAGCAGCTGTTGAAACCTTCTCGAGAAAGCTCCTTTGGGTCAGCTTTCAAGTGTGCTAAAGTAGCCATAACCGAAACAGTGAAGTGGAAACAATGGAGTTGCCACAGTGGAGACACCAAGTGCACAGTAGCAATCATCAAGGGCTCTGATGCCTGATGCACCTTTAGAATCAGAGGCTCAATGTTGTTCAATCCCAGGGAAAATTTTCAACTTTGTCCACAGCAATGGCGCCAGAAATGTTAGCGTCAGAAGTCACTCCTCGATTGCAGCAAGAGCAGAGCCCAACACCCATCAGTTTAAATGTCACGATTTGTTGATAAAAGGGGATCAAATGGAAGTAAACTCGGAACAATATCGTTTTAACTTAGAAAATTGGGTTGGAACAACAAAGACATACGAGGTCTTGATCTAACTTGAGCCAGTAATTTTTGCATAGTGGTGAGTAAGTGGAGGGAAAGAAAAGGGAAATAGACTCTACTCTGGACATCTGGTCTTCCAATAGGCCTTTAAAGGGAGGAAAGTTTTAGATATGAGATCCTCTCAGACCCGAGAAACTTCAAAGTAAACTTAAAATGTTGCTGAACTAATATAATCAAACATGCATCATATAGTTATTACAACACCCGACTGGATCATCCGTGCCTAGGCTTTAATATTCAGAGGAAAAAGGAAAGGAGGAGGTTGGTTGTCATTAAACAATAAGTCTCAAAATGTCAGTCTATAACTAGAGAACCAGAGGCTTTGTTAAAGTTTTACAATTGGGAGATTTTCTCTACCATCGATCCTTACAAAAATAACAAAACTCAGTATATATACTTAGAAAAATTAGCCCAACAGAGGCGTGCTCGAACCTCCAAGGTGTGGCATCTCTTCAGTCAAACCTGGATGGAACTCCTTCATCAGATGCCACCTTAACTCAGTATGGCTCTTGCAGAGGGGACTTGCACATAAGGGTACCACGGGCTGATTGCTTCAAGCCTCCCATACCTTCCATTTATGGCTCGAGTTGAGGTTTCATCTACCTGCTCTATTTTCATTAACTGCTCCCCCAGGGAGTGGACGAGATGATATTCTTAGGAGAAGACCATGTGCTTTCTCTCTAAGGCTCGGAGGCTAGCCTCCCTTTCTTCTGTCACTGCCATCAATGTAACCCAAGGCCATAACCTGGAACCTCTCTCCAAAGGCGTCTCGACACTTCTTCTTTCGGGGATCCCTACTTCCCCTGCCTTCGAATTTCCTGGTGCCCAAACTCGTGAAATGGCCCTCCAGGATCAACGGTTGAATAGGCTTTAAAAACTGACGGCCATGATCATTTTTCCATTGAACAACCCTGGCCCTGCATGCTCACTTTCTTTAGCGATACTCCATACAACCCTGGCGCTATGACTGTGGGCCCGCACCCAAAGGCACCTTCGCATCTCACGTATCGTGGATGGAAGGGAGTCGACCCTTGTATTTCAAAGTTGCGATAGCCGAGATGGCGACCAAACTTAATCAGGCACCACGTATCCTTCAAGACTAACGGTCCCAATCCTTTCGGGGATTCTCCCATCGGGAGTTCTCACTCCTCTTCCTCCAACCGCCTTTCCATACGACCTTGTGCTTTGACCGTGGGCCCACACCCAAAGGTGCCTTCACATCTCGCGTATCGTGGATGGAAGGGAGTCGACCCTTGTATTTCAGAGTCGCGATAGCTGAGATGGTGACCAGACATAATCAGTTGCCATGTGTCCCGACTTGATCGGACGACCACGATCATTTCGTGACTTTGGCCCTAAGGGATGAGCCCATGCGCTAAAACTCATGCAACTCCGTGGCTCTGGCTTACCCGATGACCGTTGATCTGCTCCATCGATGGATCCTCGCCGCTGAAAACAAAAATGCCTGCTCGCTTGATTTTAAGCCTGAAATGGACTTCTTCTGTGTGCTATGCTTGATGCTCATGAATGCGGCCTTTGGATAAAACACATTTGATGGGTTTTTAAAACCCATTTCTTCATTTATTTTACACCAAGGGCCTGAAATCAGAGAGAAATACCCGACTTGCAAGAATTGGCACTAACATTAACCATACACACAAATACTCTTATAATTAGTCCCTACTTTTAAAAATTCTATAAGAAGGTTGGAAATAACTCACATTACTCTCACATAGACATTGCGTTATTGGATTTACATCAACTTAGAATTAGTCTAGAAATTAAATTATAGGGTGAAATTGTGGGAAAGTGTTAGACATTTGGATTATCATAAGTTGTAGGATGCTCTTTGAAAAATATTGGACAATTGTCTTACCATAAAGTTTAGGGCCTCAAAATTTGTGGATGGTTTGTCCAATTTGTCTCTCTATGTTTTTTCAAGGCTATAATGCTTCATATAATTGTAAATCATGTAACTAATAAACAAATTTAATAAACATATATATAATGTTTTTGCCCATTGAAGGGGTCTATAAAACCTAAATCAATTTGTAATATTTGACTATAATATTTTTAAATTTATTGTATTATTGTCTTATTAAACCGTGCAATAAAATTTTGTTTAAACTCTTAATGAATTTCCAAAACACATGAACCCTGTGAACGAACGAACAAGAAGCTCACATTAGCCACATAGATGTAAATGCACATTTCCTACATACGTATGAAGGAAAAAATAAAGATGCGGCACAATCAACCATTTTCATCATATTGTTAATGAACATATATGTAAAGTAAGATTATAATTAATATCAATGTTTCATCTTAGGTTTTGTAATTGTCTTTTAGCATATACATATTAAAAAGTAAACTTAAAAATAATTATCATTTATTTCTTTGAAGAAAATCATAATGTCATAGGCCATTTGCCACTCCAAAATCTTTGTATTATCTCTCAAAAATCATGTGAAGCATCGCAAAATAAAGAAAAATAAAATAAGAAACAAATTATTATTCATTTATTGTGAAAAGTAAGAAATAATACTGAATATACATTATGCATAGTTACTAAGTATTAGTTATCTTGGGAATGCTCAAGGTATCTCTAAAATATTAGAGCCAAAAGTAACAAATGGAATTGAATATACATTATACATAGTTAGTTACTATTAGTTAGCTTGGGAATGCTCAAGGCATCTCTAAAATATTATTAGTACGCTTGGGAATGCTCAAGGCATCTCTAAAATATTGGAGCCATGCATTTCAAAGCAACTATGATATCAAATATAAGTGGGCAAAAATGCATTTCAAAGCAACTATCAAGCATTTCAAAGAAACTATGATATTGAATATGGAAAAAAATGCATTTCAAAGCAACTATCAAACATGTATCAAACATAAATATAATTGGGAAAAATTATATATATGTAACCATGAATAATTACAAAATTGGTCCATTCAAACAAAAATGGGCAAAAATTATATATGCAACAATGAATAATTACAAAATTGGTGCATACTTACTGTCTAATATAGACTCCAAATACTTTGTTAAAGGATTATAAACACTAGATGTCAATGTGCAACATCACGTACAGAACTACGAGTTCTATGAGATAAAAAAAAATCGGTGACAAAAGGTTTATATTCTTTCCATTAAAGTGAACTGCATGATGCAACTATTGTTAAGCTATGTACCTTTAATCATCTTTTTTTGATGAATGCTTGTAGTATGATATCATTGATTAGTATTAAATACATGAATGTGTTATAGGTCATAGGTATTAGGGGTAATGTTGTACTTATCTATTGAAGCTTTATTTCACTAAGAGGTGTTTTTTAGATCTTAGTATGAGGGAGATGTGTAATTCCTTTCATGTTCAACATGGAGTTGACACAAAGCATTTGAAAAAAATATTAATAACAAAAAAAAATATTTCAATGTTGGCCATAAATAAAATATTTCAATCTCCACCTTAAGTAAAATATTTTTTATATCAACTTTACACACACACACACATTAAAAACCAACATATATCCATCTTAACTCCAGGTCTATCATTAGGAAGAGAGGGATCACGTTCCTCAAGGTGATTTTTTTTTTAGATTGAAAAAACTTGAGGAAAGGTTTGCACCTCAAGGGGTTTGATCCCCCTCGATGCATGATAGATCCAAAATTGAGATGAATCTATACTAGTTGTATTAAAAGTGAAGCTACTATGTATGCAATGTGTAACTAAATGTTGACAAGTAAGGAGTTATTTTGATGATTTCCATTGTCCAAATTTGAATGGATAATATATAGAGGCATGTGAAAGACATGGAGTATTGGTTATGAGATATAGGTTCATCCTTGAATTTGCTAAGTATTCTAGAATGTGGGGAAAAAGCACAAAATAAAAACACGTGATAAGAGGTAGGAACTAAAAAGAGTTAAAATTAAGGCACAATAGGAGAAAGTGTGTTGTGTAGTTTATGTTTAGAAGTGAATAATGCACAAGAGACATAACAAAGTGTGTGGATGCTATCAATTCAAATGAGAAGCACGATGAGCTTACATGGTCGTGAATGTGCCAAGGGAAGATGAAAAGGTCATAGAAAAAAACATGTAGGATTGAGATGCCAAAGGAAGAAGAAGAGTTGGAAGAGGAAGTTGAAACAACATGGAAGCAAATGAAGAGTTCTAGGATGCTATGAACCATTAGTTAATCTAGAATAAATATGATAAAAATGAAGTTGAATGGTTAAACCAACAATTATAAAGTCAATAGTGTTATTTGTCATGGGGTGTAGAGCTTGGAGTATTGTTGAGTTACTTTTTTTATTATGTACATTTATGTTGTTTAGTAAATAATGTGTATAAGTATGCTTATTCCCTTCCATATGTAATTTGATTCTTACATTATCTGAATGTTTAATAATAATTTAAGGAGGATGCGAGCATTTTTAATCTAGCTTGCATGTTTCCTAGGATTACACATAGTTCAAAAGAGAATTTTGGTTAGCGACGTGGCATTAATGGTATGGGGTCCACGTCCCCAGGATTGCCTGAAGATCGTTGTCGTTGGGCATGAAAATCATGATATTTATCCCTTTTGTGAAGAAATGACATGTCTTCATCTCCATAGTGGTTCTACTTGACCCTATTTTCCTTTTCAAATTTATCTTGGATTTGTCATTGTGCCATCCAGCTCATCAACAAGGAGAAAATATTGAAGTTCCTTATTATGACAGAGTGCAAGGTGTCATTTAATATTTAATATTAGAAAATATAAGGATGAGACTCTATGTGATTCCATTCCCATGGATTCTTGTCAATTGTTGTTGGGAAGACCACAACAATATGACATATGTACAGTTCATGATGGGAAGAATACATGCACCATCACCAAGGATGGAAAATATTCCATTCACTGCAAAAATAAGTGTTATCATTGTCAATGAAGTTCTCAAGCATTGTAAAGGATACAAAATAGAATTATGCAATTGTAAAAGAAAAATCGTTGAATTCAATGAGATGCAAGAGAACGTTGAGATCCTTGTAGATGTGAAGAAGCTGGAAGAATGCAATGATATAGTGCATAAAAATTTACTATATTTTTACCACCGCGGAGGAAGATTTGTACATGATACAAACTTGATTCTAGGCTTTGAATTATTGAATCAAGCAATTCACAATATGACTTAGATGGAAAACACATGTTAAATCAATAGATAAGTGAGTTGTTGTTGAATGGTATGATCAAGTAAAGCATGCATTAGTCTACAATACCTTCTTTAATAATGTCGAAGAAAAATGGATAGTGAAGGATGTCTATAGAATCTAGAGCATTGAACAAGATCATAATCAAATATAGGTTCCCATTGCGAAGGATGGATGATCATGCGGATATATTGAATGGTCCTAGAGACTTCACAAATATTGATTTGAAAAGAGTATATATCAAAAAATCAAAATTAGAGAGGGCGTTGAATGGAGGAATACATTCAAGCACAAAGAAAATTTATATGAGTGGTCAAGCCTTATGCCAATTATATATTGGTAACTTTGTAGTTGTTTAGGATGATATATTGATGTTTAGTGGGAGTTGAGAGGAGTGTTTAGATTGTTTGAGGCTAGTGTTTAAAACATTTAGGAAGGATTAGTGGTGCATTAACTTGAATACATATGAATTCTTGAAGGATAATTTGGCCCCACATGGGTTCACAATGTCCAAGGATGAATTGTGCATTGGTCCAAAGAAGGTGAGGCCATTTATAATGGTCCACACCTTCCAATGTCACATGGGTGAGAAGTTTATACTTCCTTGATATAATTTTTAGGAAATGCATGAGATGATTTTATGGGATGCACACCAATTCTATTGGATTGCAATGGTAGAGTGAAGTTTTCAGTTGAAAAAAGGATAACATACAAAATTGTTAGTGTTACATGATTTTATGATGTAGGAGAATCGTCAGAAAAAAGCACGTGGAGAGGCAACTCAATGCCCTAGCACACCTTTTGAATTATTCTTGATATTCTAAAAGATGGCGTTTCCTGTAAATCTTTTTGAACAGATGATTAAAGAAGATCAAAATGCTTGTAATATGAAACAATCGCGTGAAATCTGGGAGTTTCACTCTTAGACTTTAATGTAATAGTGCTTAAGTGGTAGTTATATTTTACTTCGAGAAGATAGGTAGTTGGAGGGAACCCTAAGAGCCCTATGGTATAAGTAGAGATGTTGTATGCCCAAATGAGGTTGTTGAACATGATGGTAGCTACAAATTATTTGAGTATTGTTGTTGTTGAAATTTAATTAGAAGCTGTTGAATGTTGATATAGATCATGTAGGTTTAGACACATATGACGGAGAAATATTGTCCCAAATGCATGTGTCGTTATTGCTTGTCTATCTGAGTAAATGGTAGGATTTATTTTTATATTATGTTCTTTGTTATTTTGTGCTTTCATAAATGCATGAGTTATATTGTTGAATGTATGAATCGGTGAAATATTAGATAAGTTTCACTTGTTTCTTTTCATGAGCTTATGTAAGGAGTGCATGTTGTCCATAAGGAGTGTGTTGAGATAGTATGTTTTGACTCAGCTGCTCAAAAGAGATAAATTCAATCTTTTATTTGCAAGGAGTGCAAAGCATCTGTAAGGTGTGCATTGACAAAGTATTTTGACTCAGAAGCTCAGGAGGAGTAGTTTGGGAAATTGCTCACAGAAGTGTGTGTGAAGATCTGTTGCAAGGCGTGCACAGATCCAAATTTTGACTAAGTGTTGAAGAAACCCTTCAAAGGGTCCAAATATCTAAGAAAGGAAATGTTCCAAAAAGAGGGCAAGAGAAATCCTTCAAGAAGGAGGAGTTTTAATCATTTGCAAGTTGAGCGGTCAAGATCCGTTCTAGAGGAGCGAAGTCATTTCAGATTATCAGATCTAAGATAAGCTGCATGGTGGTTAACAATGATTTCCTTAAGAAATAACCAATTCAGAGGATTTGGAGTGTAGAAGGGTTAAAACCATCAAAGTACGAAGCTGTGAAAAGATCCCAATCATTGGCTAGAAGGTGGAGACATGGTAGCGGATAAGAAAGGTACAAGAAGGAAGGACTTCAGAGAATTTGCACCAGGAAGTTAGCAATATTCCTGAAATCGCGAAGTGCAAAGTAGATCCAAGCCATTGGTTGTAGCGAGGATATGTGTAAGAGATACACAAACTTCAGGGAAAAGTACTTCAGGTAAAATGAGAGGGGAAGGCACGAGAAGTCCTGAAGGTTGAAGCGTCAAAACCCATCTTAACCATCCATTGGAGAAGGATGTGTGGCGCTTGATCCACAACTTCATGGAGAAGTTACTTCGGGGGAAAAAGGAGTTGGAATGTTCAGGATTCCCGAACGTCGAAGTTACGAAGCGCCTTGGATATTAAGTCCCAAGTCATAGCCCAAGATCACATGTGGAGAAAGTCTAGTGGAAAAGAGCTAGCGCCCAAAATTTGAAAATTTGAAAAGCACTTAGGAAGGGGCCACGGGTGCCATACAACCTATGCCTAAGGTGACAGAAGGGTCTATGTTGATTCAGGTTGGGGCCAACAAGGTCTCAAGGAGCTAATCTAGCTCGAGTTCTTAAATATCCTTAACTGAGAGGTCGCATAGCCCCAAAGAGAGGAGGGGGGTTTGCGTCAAGTGGTATCAGAGCCTAAAGATCTCAAGTGTACCCTGTGTGAGTGGAGAAAAGGTGAGCACAATTTCACCTAGAATACATGCAAAGCCGCATGTAGAAAATTGAGTTGTAGAAAGAGAAATGAGAGAACGCCATGCAAGGTTCGATGCTATGGAGACAACACAAAGGAAAAAACCTGATGTTGGAGATGTCAATGACACATAAAGTGAAGAAATAGAGGCTGAAGAAGCTACAGGGGAAGATGTTGTTAAGGAACAAATTGGGAGCTAGAGCAAAGATAGACATCCCAATGTATGAAGGAAATATAGATGCTGAAGAATTGCTTGATTAGATATGAGCAATGGATACATATTTCAACTATGAATACGTCGATGAGGAGGAAAAGGTGAGACATGTTGTCACTATATTAAAAGGACATGCAACTCTATTATGGGATGAATTGCAGGCTGACAGTCAAAGAAAAGGTAAACAAAAGATTAAGAGTTGGGACAGAATGGTAGCCAAGTTGAAGGCTACGTTCATACCCAAAGAATATCAGATAAATTTGTTCATGAAATTGCAGAACCTGAGACAAAAGGGAATGACAATGTGAGAGTACACACAGGAGTTTTACAGGTTGAACATCAGGACAGGACATAAGGATAAAGATCATGAAAAAATTTCTAGGTACACAAATGGCTTGAGGTATGAGATCTAGGATGAAATCAGCATGATGACAATGAGGAAAATGGAGGATGCTTATCAAATTGCACTGAAGGCAGAAGAGAAGATGTCTAGGAAACATAACCAATGAAGCAGAGGAAAAATTCCAAACAGAGGTAAGGGAATTTTGTCCAAGACAAGACACAGAAGCCCAAGGGTGAGACTGAAAAACCACATAGTCACTCAGAAAGAGGAGGAAGTTCCCGAGGGAGACAGAATGGTGGAATAAATTCATTTCCTAGAGGAAGAGGAAAAGGAAGAGGAGGAGAGGTGAAGTGTTATGCATGTGCAAAGATAGGAAACGTGTCTTGGTAATTCCCCAAGAGAAATAAAGAAGGAGGTGAAGCTCACATATTGGAAGCACATAAGATGAATGTTGAAGCAGAAGGTGTGGAAGATGGAAGATTCTTGATGTTGAAGAAAGTTCTCTTGAAACTAGAGCCAGAGGTTGAAAGTCCAGTGCAGAGGAACAATTTGTTCAGGACTTCTTGAAAGACTAAAGATAGAGTATGCAAAGTGATAATTGATAGTGGAAGCACTAATAATTTAGTATCCACATAAATGGTGGAGAAATTGGAGTTGGAGACAACTGCACATCCAAATCCATATAAAGTCTCATGGCTATAGAAAGTTTACCAGGTAACAATAAGTAAACAATGCCTCATTGAATTTAAAACAGGAGGATATAGAGATGATATTATGTGTGATGTGATTCCCATGGATGTATGTCATGTCTTTTTGGGGAGACCATGGCGTTTTGACAAGAATTTCATTCATGATGGGAGAAAAAATACTTATACTTTGGAGAATAATGGTAGGATACACATGTTACTACCAATAGAGGAGAAGAAAGTAAAGGAAGAAGACAACACAAGTATACTTCTCATGAGTGGGAAGGAACTCATGAGTGAAGTTAAGAAGGAATAGGAGATGCAATTTTTTATGGTGCGTAAACCTAGAGTCGTCCTTACAAGTACTTCTATGGATGATCTTCCTGAGGAAGTTCAGGAGATGATAGAGAATTTTTATAACATAGTAGTGGATGAGTTTCCAAGCTCATTGCCACCTATCAGAAGTATCATCCATCACATTGATCTAAAACCAAGAGAAAGTTTGCCGAACAAAAAAGCATACAAATTGACACCTCAAGAGAATGAGGAGGTGAAGAGACAAAGGATTTGATGGACAAAGGTTTTATCAAAAAAATCTTGAGTCCATGTACAATACCCATTGTGTTGAGTCTGAAGAAGGATGGAGGATGGAGAATGTGTATAAACTCAAGATATATAAACAAGATCACCATCATGTACATATTTCCTTTGCCAAGGATGGATGATTTAATGGATTTCTTGAGTGGATATTTTTTTTTTCAAAAATAGATTTGAAAAGTGGATATCACCAGATAAGAATGAGAGAAGGTGATGAGTGGAAAATAACCTTCAAGACAAACAAAGGGTTGTATGAGTGGCTTTTTATGCCATTTGGCTTGACAAATGCCCCAAGTACTTTTATGAGATTGATCTATGAGGTATTGAAAGATTTCATTGGTAAGTTTGTGATTGTATATCTGGATGATATATTGGTCTTCAGTAAAACTAAAGAAGAGTGTTTGAGACATATGCCATTAGTGATGAGAAGACTGCATCAGGAGAAGGTGTTGATAAATTTGAAGAAGTCCTATTTTATGAAGACATAACTCATTTATTTGGGTTTTGTGATCTCTTCAAATGAATTGAAGATGGATCCAAAGAAGGTGAAATAAATCAAGGAATGGCCATCGCCAAGAAGCATATTTGAAGTGAGAAGTTTCCATGGATTAGCAAGTTTCTATACAAAGTTTATTAGAAATTTCAGTGGAATTTTTACACCAATATTTTAAGTGGACAAAAGAGGATGAGAAAATTTTTAATATATTGAAGGAGAAGATAATAGAACAACCAATTATGGTCTTGCCATATTTCGGGAAGACATTTCAAGTAAGGTGTGATGCTAGTGGAGTTACAATTGGAGCAGTCTTGAGCCATTATAAAAAGCATGTTTCATATTTCAGTGAGAAGTTGAATGACACTAAGAAGTACTCCACCTATGACAAAGAATTTTATGCAGTAATTCAAGCCTTGAATAAATGGAGGCACTCCTTGTTCCAAAATAATTTGTTTTGTATAGCGATAATCGGGATTTACAATTCATAACCAGATAGGAGAAGTTAAATCAAAGACATGCTAAGTGGATAGAGTTTATGCAAAATTTCACTTTTGTCATTAAACATATTTTTGGTAATGCTAACAAAGTTGATGATGCATTGAGCAAGAGATGTTTGATTCTACAGGAATTTCGAGTGAATACATTAGGTTTTGAACACCTTAAGGAGATGTATTATGATGATCCAGATTTTAAAGAAGCATATGAAGCATGTGTGAACCATGTGATCGGAGACAAAAGTCAATGGACAGAGTATATGATTCAATATGGATTATTATTTAAAGGTTTCCAGTTGTGCATACCAAAGCGTTCAATGAGAGAAAATATGCTGAAGGAAAAGCATAGTGGAGGTCTAGTAGGACATTTAGACCATGAAAAGACATTTGCACAATTGAACAGTTCGTACTATTGGCCAGGTATGAGAGCAATGGTGAATAAGTTTGTAAACAAATGTAACATTTTCCAGTATGAAAAAGGAAAGAAACAAAACACTGGATTGTATCAGCCATTGCCTATTCTAGATAGACCTTGGGATGCAATAAGAATGGATTTCGTGGTGATATTTCCAAGGACACAAATATGAAGTGATTCCATATTTGTGGTAGTTGATAGATTTTCAATAATGGCACACTTTATCCCATGCCAGAAGACTAGTGATGCAACACACATTGAAAATTTGTTTTTCAAATAAGTTGTGAGACTTCATGGGTTGCATAGGAATATTGTCTCAGATAGGGACACTAAATTAGTTGGTCATTTCTGGAGAACATTAAGGAATAATCTTGGAAAAAAACTATTTTTTAGTTCATCATATCACCCTCAAATGGATGGATAGACTGAGGTGGTAAATTGAAGTTTAGGAGATCTGCTAAGGAGTTTGGTCACTGAACATCATATCTAGTGGGATCAAACTATCTCACAAGAAGAGTTTTCATACAATGACTCAGTGAACATAAGTACATGAAAGAGTCCATCCCAGATAGTGTATGAAATGAAACCAAGAGGAGTAGAAGAATTGAGAGATCTGGAGCAAAGTGAATTTAGAAGCACTGGAGTAGAAGACTTCACTCCAGAAATGAGGAAGCTTCATAATAAGATTAGGGAATAGTTGTAGAACAGTAGCAAAGAGTATAAATGCAGAGTTGACTAGCATAGGAGAGAACTCCAATTTGAAGTAGGAGATCAATTTTTAGCACATCTCATGAAGGAGAGGTTCCCAACCTGAACATATAACAAATTGAAGTTGAAGAAGATAGGACCATGAAAGATCCTAAAACATTTTGGTGCCAATGCTTATGAGATAGATCTTCCATAGGATGTGGGTATATCGCCCATATTTAACATTTTAGGCCTGTATCCTTACAGGGAAGATGACACACAAGAATTAGAAGATCATAAAGAGATTCAGTGGGAGAAGTAGATGCCTATCGCAGAAAATCCACAGACGAAGAAGATCATTGATCATAGGATTAGTAAGAAGACTAGGAGAAAGACTTATTTGGAGTATTTGGTAAAGTGGAAAGGACACCCAATAGAATATGCCAGTTGGGTAAATGAAGTTGATATCTAGAAGCATGGAAAATCAGTGCAGGAGCTCATGGACATGAGTACATGAATTTTTTCCTAGGGGATTATGATGTAGGAGCATCGTCAGCAAAACACATGTGGAGAGACAACTCAGCACCCTAGTGCACTGAATTATTGTTGATATTATAAAAGATACTGTTTCTTGTAAATATTTTTGAACAAATGATTAAATAAGATCAAAACGCTTGGAAGCTAAAACAATCACATGAGATCTGGGAGTTTCACTCTTAGACTTTAATGTAACGGTGCTTAAGTGGTAGTTAGCTTTTACTTCGAGAAGATAGGTAGTCGGAGGGAACCCTGAGAGCCCTCTAGTATAAGTAGAGATGTTGTATGCCCAAATGAGGTTGTTGAACATGTCGGTAGCTACGAATTAGTTGAGTATTGTTGTTGTTGAAGTTTAATTATAAGTTGTTGAATGTTGATATAGCTCTTGTAGTTTTAGATGAATATAACAAATAAATATTGACCCAAATGCATGTGTCGCTATTGCATGTCTATCTGAGTAAATGGTAGGATTTCTATTTATATTTTGTTCTCTGTTATTTTTTTTTTCATAAATGCAAGAGTTATATTGTTGAATGTATGAATCGACGAAATATTATATAAGTTTCACTTGTTTCTCTTCACAAGATTATGCAAGGAGTGCATGTTGTCTGCAAGGAGTGCGTTGACAGATTCTATTTCAACTCAGATGCTCAGAAGAGATAACTTGAAGATTTTATTTGCAAGGAGTGAAAAGCATACGCAAGGCGTACATTGAGAGAGTCTTTTGATTCAGAAGCTTAGGAGGAGTAGTTCGAGAAATTGCTTGCAGAAGTGTGTGTGAAGATATGTTGCAAGGCATGCAAAGATATAAATTTAGACTAAGTGTCAAAGAAACCCTTCAAAGGGTCCACAACTGTAAGAAAGGACAAGCTCCAAAAAGAGGGTGCGAGAAATCCTTCAAGAAGGAGGATTTTTTAAGCATTTGCAAGTTGAGCGGTCAAGATCTGTTCTAGAGGAGCGGAGTCATTTTAGACCATCAGATATGAGATAAGTTGCATGATGGTTAATTGTGAGTTCCTTCGAAAATTCATGATTCGGAGGATTTGGAGTGTAGAAGGTTGAAAACCACTAAAGTCTGAAGTTGCAAAGAGATCCCAACCATTGGCTAGAAGGTGGAGACGTTGTAGTGGATAAACAAGGTTCGAGAAGGAAGGATTTAGGATAATTTGCGTGAAACAATTAGCAATCTTCACAAAATCACGAAGTGAGAAGTAGATCTGAGCCATTGGTTGTAGCAAGGATACATGGCAGAGATCCACAGACTTCGGGGAAAATTACTTCAGGGAAAATGAGAGGTGAAGGCATGATAAGTCCTGAAGGCTAAAGCACTGAAACCCACATGAACTATCCATTGGATAAGGATGTGTGGCGCTTGATCCACAACTTCGTGGAAAATTTACTTCGAGGGAAAGAGGAGTTGGAACGTTTGGGGTTCCCAAACGCTGAAGTTATGAAACACCTTGGAGATTAAGTCCTAGTTCATATCCCGAGGTCGCATGTGGAGAAGGGCTAGTGGAAAAGAGCTAGTGCCCAAAATTTGAAAATTTGAAAAGCGCTTAGGAAGGGACTGCAAGTGTCATACGACCTGTGCCTAAGGTGATAGAAGGGCCTGTGTTGATTCAGGTTGGATCCAGCAAGGTCTCGAGTAGCTAATCCAACTTGAGTGCTTAAATATCCTTGACCAGGAGGCCGCGTAGCCTCGAGGAGAGGAGGGGGGTTTGCGTCATTTTAGTAAAGTGTTTTTAGTGGATTTCCATGTGAGAATGGTGGTTGTTCCATATTATTCAATTAGGAGGGAAAGTTGATATGTTGAAAGAAACAAGATGTAAGTATTATACTTATGGCTTGGAGTTTTATGTTATTTAACATACACTAAATCATTATATATTTTACTTGTAATTAAATGAATTCATTTTGTATACAAACCATTAGGGATTTAAGTTCATCAATAGGCGGGATGCGATGAATTAGAGGTATGTGAGATGGTTTGATATTTTGCACAAGTTTGGGAAAGATAATAAGGTCATTAATATGCTAAGAAAGAGTCTAATACTAATATTGGTGATAATGAAGAACTAAACAATTGGTTTTGAGCAAATCAAGAAATTATATTCCCATGAAAAAGATTTTGGATAGGTCCCATTATTATGTAAGAACATTCCAATGAATGCCTATAGTGAAAAATTAGATTATTTAATCTAGGATGGTTACCTATTTAGAGTTAAGCAAGTACGCATTATAGAAGGTTCAATGCACAAAAAATTGATAAGAGTGTCGTACAATGATAGATTAGGTTACTTTTGGCACGATAAAAATAGAGGTTGTTAGAGGAGATATATTATTGGTTGAGCCTAAAGGAGGCCAATATACTTTTGTTGTACAATTTAAAATATGTAATACAATGAAAGGAGTGCATTAGAACATCCAATTGTACACACACTATTTTTAATTTTGAATATGCATTGTGAGGACATAGCCATGGATTTTGTACTTGGGTTGTTCATAATACAATGAGGATTTGATGAAATGTTTGTTGTCATCGATAGGGTTTCAAATATGGAACATTATATGCCTTATAATAATACCAATGATGCAACATATTGTGTAAATATTTTCGTCAAGATATTGCAATTGGTGGGTTACCAAATGTGATCACATTAGTAAGAAACACAAGGTTTCTTAATCATTTTTAGAGGACATAGTTGAAGATGGGGACAATGACACATCACAACTCAACATATCACCCTCAAACAAATGGAAAACCATAGGTAGTGATTTGAAGTCTTTGAAACCTTTTGATATCCTTAGTTGGAGATAATTCAAAATAGTGGGACCATACTTTAGCATAAGTGAATTATGCATATAACAACTCAGTGAAATACTTGACACGATTTTATCCATTAAAGATTGTTTGTGGGAGGAGCCTAAGAGGAAATGTAGAGTGGTTGATCTACTAGTTGACATGTATAGGAGTGACGACACAAAGGGATTTGCAGTAGATATGGAGTAGGTGTATGCAGAAGTTTAGTACACATTGAAAGAGAAAAACACATAGAATAAAGAATGCACTTAATGTGTGAAGAAGAAATTTCACTTTTATTTGGTGAATACTTATGATGAAATTAAGGAAAGAGTGCTTCCCAAGGGAGCATACAACAATGTGAATATGAATAAGATTAATCCATATGGGATCAAGAAAAATGTTTAGCAATAATGCATATGAGGTTTAGTTGCTAGAGGAGTTAGACATTTGGCATGTTTTAACATTATAGATTTTTACAAGTACAAAGAATCTAAGTCTACATTAGACAAGGATATCGAATAGAAAGAAAGTTTAGAGATAGACTGGCACAAACATTTATTGAGGAAGAAAATTTGTGAAATTGAGAAGGTGTTGAATGAGAAGGCATTCAAAATATGAGGTGATAAATGCCATCAATATTTGGTTAAGTGGAGAAACATACTAGATGAATATTGTGCATGAATATCTAGCATAGAGTATAAAAATTATCACAAGGGGAATTCAATCATCACTATCATTCAATTTTATAAATATGGTGGACTGCAAAAAAATCACACTAAACAAAAATGTGCGAGAAGAGATAGGTGTGATAGGATTTGAAGAACAATTTTTATAATATTTGAAGCACATGTGTGAAAGCATTTTAGGGACAAGTGCAATAAAAGAAGAGAACAATGGACAATTCATTTTTATAAGTAAATAGTGTAGGACAAACATAGTGGAGTGTTGTGGCATCCTTGGATGCCTTCCTTGTCCATTAGGCACTACCATCAAGTTTTCCTTGCTTCATTAACCATTTGTGATGCTAAATTCAACTTCTTACAATAATATAAAACATAACTCATATGAACATATAAAAAATTAGTAAAATTAACACCACATATACATAATTCATTCAATACCCATTAAACTCCAAGAATCACACCACACATTATATAAATAAAGCATTACACATGGAGATGAATATGCACAATTATTTGTAACCAAATGAAGTCCACCAAACTTGTTGCTAAAAGGTGATTCAACACCAAATTATAGGAAATATATGTTTTTTTCCACCCCCAAGCCAAACCATGATACCATTGGGGTGATGGAAGATCCTATGGGATCTAATCTCATTGAATCCAACCCATTTATCTCATGACATAGCCAACCTACTCACTAATAAGCACTCTAGGCCCTCATCCAAACATCAATAAGCCATTGCACTCTCTTCCATTTGCCTACACAAGACAAGGAATAGTTTTCCTTTATTTTCTTAATAGTCCTTTAGGGTCTTCTTCCCTTCTAGTTCTCTTTAGTGCAAACAAAAAAATTCAAAATTGGTGTTTTCCTTTGGGAATAATTGGGGAGACACACACTTGGCTCCAAAAATAGTCAATGAGTAGTAATAAAAAGGTTACATGTCCAATGGTGTTTTCTTTAATGATTATGGATATTCCAACGATGGTTTTCCCTCAAAACCATCCAATTTCCTCTCACATTTATAGCAACAAATATCCTAACTTATATAGGCTCTTACCATTGAAAAATCCATGGGTTTCTCTTACCATTGTACGAATAAGAACCATGGTTTCACATGGATTTCTTGTTTAATCGAAAGAGGTAAAATACCTATAACCTAGGAGATAAAGGATAGATGGAGAGAATGGAAGTACAATCCATTCATAATAATAATAATAATCCCTGCCAAGTGGAAAGAAGAGGCCTTTTCTGGTGTGATATCTACTCTCCCAACTATGAGACCATTATACTTGGATACACACAAGTCAAATATTAACACAAGATCTTTTAAGAAAGCATGTGATGAAAGGTAGTAATCTCCAAAGGACAAGTGTCAAGGTCAAGTCTTGTAGACCCTTTCCTCATATTCTCTTTTGGTACTATAGTGACCATCTGAGTGCTTCCTTAAGTAACATTTTTGGTGAATAAAAAAAATGCATGATGTTATGGGAAATCACACTCTACAAACTTACCAGTTTTAGGGCTTCTCTATACACATCAAATCGGTAGCAGGTGGTGTCATGATTTTGATTTCGAATCTGTTCTCTGACATGGGAGCACTCTCCAATATGCAAGTCAATATGCACTCCTTTAAGGATGTAGTTGTGGGGAAACTACCCTCCAATCAACCATCTTATGGAAAGGGTGGTGTAGGAAAGGATCATATGAATGGGATAGACCTTGATAAGAACAAATTTGATGGACGAAAATTGGCCAGTAAGCTCTGTAATGATTGCTTGTCCAAGACAAAGGAAAAATCCCAGGTATGAAGTGACCTCATTGAATGTAGGAAATTATATTCAATATGTGAAATACCACACGATCATTGAAAAATCCATGGGCATATGGCCCTAGGAAAAGGATTTCATAGGATGGGTAAACATGAGGTGAAATACGAAGGGTCAAATTGACCTCATTTTGGGGTATAAGGAGGAATTTGTAATACACTAGGTTCTTGTTTCAAAGTCTTGAAAGTCAATAAGATGGGTCAATATACTTCATACAGAATAATTTGTGTCTATATGAATGTGGAAAGATCTCTTCTAGAGTCTATCAACATATATCATTATGATTCAAAATGGGTACAAAATTTGGACTATGAACATATCCCATTTATATTCCAAAAGTGTCATCGACATGGACACTTGTTTTAGGATTTCCCTTAAAATTGTCTAAGAAATAATGACAAAGTAAACATATTGAATGACCAAGAAGGATTCAAAAAGGTGCTCAAAAAAATAAATTTATCCAGGAAATCCTCTAACCCAGTCCCCAAAAATTCCACCCCCAACAACAAAAATAATCTTCAAGCCCTCACTAGTGTGGAAGGAGGTCCTCCTCTAATAGGTGAGACTTCATGAGTCTTAAAATCATATCCCAAGGTAGATATTTCAATTGCATATGATTCCAAATTCCTAAAGATAGATCAAATAGATTCTAAGATTGATTCTTAAACTATCAATGCCACACAAAAAAATATAGAAACTAAAGAAGAAGAGTATCAATACTTTGAAGAAGAGATTCAATAGAGAATAATGGAAAGGAAAACCCTAGAAATTAATATCCCAACCCTAATTGAAAAACATGGGGAAATAATTTTGGACGATCTACAAATACCCAAATTGCAATAGTTGCAAAAGACCTTCTACAAAGAAAATCAAAAGTAGGTAAGGCCCCATCAAATCCTAGCCAATATGAAGGTTTGGGAATAAAAAAAATCCCTCAAAACCCATAAAAATATTAATTCAAAGGTAAATAAAAGATGTTGAAACACCTAATTTTTTTTATAGGAAGCAGGTGTCGTCTTGGTAGAGTTAGGGTAGGCTATTGGCTTGTCAAGAAAGTATTTCTCTTCCCAACCCAAGTTATAAAATGAGAGTTCTTTCATGGAATATAAGAGGCTTGAATGAACCTAGTAAACATCATGTGATAAATAAAATGATAGATTAGGAGAAAACCACCATTTTTTTTCTTCAAGAAACAAAATGCAACAAGGATACCATGACCACTTTAGTCTATAAATGCTAGAAATTGAGAAAAATTGTAGTAGTTTCGACCATAGGATTTGCAAGAGGTATGGAAATATTATGTAACCCAAAACATAGTAGCCTTTAAAACTTTTTGGAATCAACTAATTTTCTCTCAACAAATTACAAAATGAAGGACTTTCAGGTCCAAGGATCCATTACTAATGTCTATGATCCTACTAATTCGATACTCAACCTTCCCTTCTTAGATTCCCTCAAGGATATAAAGGAACCTGTCCAAGAACATCATTGGATCTTGGGTGGGGATTTCAACTTGATTACCTCCCTTCAAGAAAAGAGAGGAGGCCTCAGGAAATTAGACTTAGGCAGTGCAATGTTTAAAATCCTGATAGAAGTCCTAAGGTTCATCGACATTCATACTATTAATGGATGCCACACTTGGAATAAAATAAGAGGAGGTTCTCATCAAATATCCATTAGACTAGGTTAATTCCTAATGTCTGAAACCTTATTCCAAAATACAATGTTGATTGAAGCATAAATCATCTGAGATGTAGGTTATGATCATTTCTCTATTAAACCATCTTGGAAAAACTCCTCATTGCCAAATCCTCGACTATTCATATTCATTTTTTTTTGGATGGACCATCCAAATTTTATGGAAAACCTGAAATAATGGTGGATGGAAGTAGGTTCAAGTAAATGTTCTATAATGTTTCAATTCCAACATAAATTAAAGAAAAAAAAACGATAAATAAAAAATGGGATAGAGATGGTTTTGATAACATCTTCAACGATAAAGAAAATCTAGAAAAAAATATCGAAGAACTATAGGCCCACATCATTCTAAATGGAAGAAGAGAGTAGCAAGCAGTCTAGGAGGAGTATCTATGGGAAAACCAAGCCATGGTGCAAAACCAATCCTGTTAGGAAATTATATTTTGTGAATAAGCATTATTTTGGGAGGATACCTAGCAGTAGTTACCCATATTTGGCATAAATCGACTTCTCCAGCAAGCCAAAGAAATTTAACTCCATGCAGTAGGATGGAATAAAATCAATCAAGACTGGAAGGGATTAGATTAAATGACCCCAATATATTACAATACTTATCTATCAGGAAATTTCTGGTCGTTCAAACTTTCTTAAGAGGAAGTAGAACTCTTGTACTTACACCTAAAGGAAAGGAAAATCAATTTCCTTGTAGGCCAAGACACCCTTCATTGGGTCCCCCAAGGTAGTGGAAATTTTAGTGTTAAAAGAATTGATTATTGGTTTCAATCAAATCGTGACACTTTGGAATCAATAGTCATCTGGAAAAAGGTCTAGAATGTAGAAATATGGCCAAAAGTCTATTCTTTTCATTGGCTCCTTCCTTAAAAGAAAAATCTCACATGGGACCAACTCATAGTTAGAGGATTTGAAGGATCCTCCATATGTTATATGTATGGAAAACACGAGGAAACTATAGAAATCCACTTTAAAAGTTGTGAATAGCTCAACAATATTTGGAACAAAGGATCTCTATTGTTTAGGAAATCAGATAGAGATAGGGACAATATTTTTCATGTTATCACTCCAAGAGTCACTCTAGGTTGTATATCGAGTGAGCTTGGTAAATTAATCAAATGTTCAAATAAAAGGTATAAAATGGATCAAGTTGATGACTTGTTCATAAACTCTCTCACTCAGGACACACTTGAATACATCTAGACAAAATAAGGCCCTCAAGAGTACTGATAAGATGGTTTTGTAGATTGATATGGATGAAGAATACTTACTATACTAGCAAGATCATATACATGACAAACACATATGAAAGGTTGATTATAACAAGGAAACAATACTTGTGGTTTTTCCTACCAATGCAATGATAAAAATACTTTCATCAATCACTGTATAAACAAAAGAAATGAGCATACATTCGACCACATGTACAAGAAAGATAGATGGAAAGATATCTGAACAAGAACTTTGAGAAGTGATTATATTCTAGTATACATATCAAAAGGTCTTTACAGAAAAGAGTCTTTTCAAATATCCAACTTCAAACCTCCCTCTTCATTTTCTCCTCTATTTGGTCCTTTATATAGAAATATTACAAGATTATCTAGATCCAAAATAGTTGGATCTCATAACCTCTTCAACTATATTTAGTTTTTTGAATATATCCAACTCAAATTCGAATTTGTGAGGTGGCTGGAAAAAACAGAGTATACAAATTCTGGAAATATGCCTCTCAAAGATTCACCTATATCTCCCAAATCCAAACATCTGTTGGAAAACTAAGCATGGTTTTTGAATAGGATCTCCTGCTTGTGAAAACAATCTCTCAATTTCCAAAAATACCTTTCCATCTCATCAAAATATATCTCAAAAGAACATGACTAAAACAAGAAAATACAAATTTCCAAATCTAGTCATATTCCTACATTCTAGGATTTGATCCCTAGAATGTTTCCATTGAGGAAACGAAGTGCCACCTACATGATTTGATGGGGGATTATATTATGTTCAAATATATGTGGCCACCTTGACCCAAAAAGCCTCTTTCCAAGTCGAATTTTGACCAAAACTCATCCATGTTGAAAATAGACAAGTTTGCAGCACACTTAGTGTAAAAAAGACAGTTTGCGCTGTAAACTTTTCTGTAGAATGCATTCTTCAACCTAATGAATCAAATTCACTTGGAAAGAAAAGATGAAGCTTGATTAGGTTTCTTTAGGTTTAATACCTCATAGTACATCCTTCCATATGTTGAGCAAATCCAAATTTGATCTTTAAATCTTCTTTTTCCTTCTTATGTGAAATTAGGTTTTTGGCTACGTAAAGAACTTCAAATGCTTTGGAGAAGCACACAATATTTTGAGACAACTGCCCAAGAGTTTGATACTCTTGAATTTGAAAAATAATCTTCTGAAAATACTTCTACTATAGCCATATCCATCCCTGACTTGCTTTGACCAATCAACTAGTTGTAGCAAAACAAATTGTGCAATGAATGTAGACTTTTTCACATTGAGAGCTTGTTGAGATATTCATATGCTAGAACAAAATAAAGTCTGAACGTGTATCCTCATCAAACACCTTGATTGCATTCCTTGTACTTTGTTAGAACCAAAACCACTACTTGTAATAGGCAGGAAAATAAAATACTTTGTTTTGCACAATGAAGTGGGTAATAATAAATATACATGGTCTTAATAATGACTAAAAATGGTTAATGAAGAGTTTCTAATACTAATGATAACATTTTTCATATGTAGGACCCTCTTTTAGGCTTAGGATAACTCAAGCTAGGATAAATTGAAACATGAAAACTTTGGCTAAGTGACCCTAGATGACCACTTAGTCACTTCTTCAATACAATTGACATGACCAAACCTTGGTAAAATAAATGACTTGAGAGACTCATAATGCTTTATGAGTAAGGAAAATTTGGTATTTTCAAAGACAACAATTTAAAAAAACTCAAAATACTAGAACTTTCTAGGAGCTAACATCTGGCTCCAACTGGGGGTGGAACCCTCCCTGTGAGGTTCCAAGAACATAGTAGTTCCAGTCGACTTTCCACTCAATTTGAAACCCTGCATCCTCCTCTTCTTATTGATATCAAACCACTCTTCAAAAATATACATCTTGGACTCTATAGTGCCTATTCCATTGGGTTATGGAGTCATCTAGTATTAAACATGTACAACCAATCCTTTTCAAACCTTCGAGATATGTCACTTGCATTATGTTCTTTATGTACTGAGAGAAACTTTGCTTATTTATTGAAAACTAAGAAAACATTATGCTCAAGTACTGAGCTTATTCATACACACTACTACTCTAATAAACTGTATTGTTGTTGGTTCAAGTAAAGTCATGTTTCCAATGTAGCCATGCAAGTAATTGACTAACAACTTGAAATTTTCTTCCAATTTTATGCAAAGTCACAAACACAAGGACTACAGTATGTAAATCATAAAATTGGAAATCATACTCACAATCCAAAAATTTATCCTTAAAGATAGAAACAACCGAGACTTCATTACTGCAAAACATCTCCATATAAGTGGCAACTGGATCTCAAAACTCATGCAAAACTTGTTGTTTCTAAACAACTAACAAAGAAAAATGCATCATCAATTTCTCATCTAATCCTTTATGTTCTCCTTTACGATATCCTTGTGACTCAGATTCATCACTATAGTGTGTTGGCCCATTACAACTGACAATTTATGAGAGAAAAGAAGAGATATGTTCTTGATCTTCTACATCACTGTCTCCATAATGATCAAATTAAGGATGAGTCTTAGAAGATATATCATGACATAATTGTTGATTACTCTTTCCAACAATGATATTTTTGAAATATGTGTCAAAACTAAAGAGATCTTTATTGGAATTTTGAACAACAGACTCATAACTATCATCAATCATAGCATGCATACATTGTTGATCATATCTTTGCTGAAAAGTAGAACTGGATGATATTTCATTAGTCAACAAGCCTTCATAAACTTTGAATTCTTTCTCATCATCACTACATTCATCATAAATTGGAACATCATGATAAAATACTAATGGAAAAGATGAATATTTCTGCATATAATCATCAACAATATGATTTTGAAACAAATTTGAAAAAACAACTCCTTCTTCCTCATCATTATCATCCTTCTCATCTAAATTTGAAGTAATAGGTACATAAGGAACAAGATCTAAAGCATCCTCAACTATGCAATCATCAATATTACTATCAACTATATCTTGAAGATATTCTTCTTAGGAATTAACAATAGAAAGAATTTCATCCTCATATTTATCTTCATTAATATATTCACTTTCATCCTCACTACTACAAGAAACAACATGTTGAATATCTTATTGAAACTCCTCACAACAATGTTGAAAAAGAAGTTCCTGAGAAAATTACCTTCCACATCGATGATGGAATGCTATATGATATTATTTTAAAGAAGATATGCTAGAAGGAGGTAAGTATCGATACCATTCATGATCATCCCCTTCTAATGAATAGAAAAACATCTTCATGAGCACATCTTCCTGATGTATATTTAACTGAGTCATGCATTGATGAAATCTGATGAGGTGATATGAAGGATTATCCTCTTTCCTTTCTCTGAAATGTGGAAGGCAATCTCCCCAAATATCCATAAGAGGTATTGGATGTGGGAAACCAGGGACTACAACAAATTTAGGAGGTGCAAACCTCCTAGCAAAAATAGAAGCAAATGCCTTTGCCATTTGAATATTGTGGAGTCACCACTGAATTCGTCCTTCATGGAGTCATCAGATAGAAGATTACAACCAATATGATGCCCAATATTTGTCTATCATCAAATAGTGGAACTATGTCACCTCCCAGGGAAGCTTGCTTCAAACTCCTCTCCCCGACAATGACGCCAATTTTTTATCACTCCAAGAGTCACTCTAGGTTGTAGATTGAGTGATCTTGGTAACTTAATCAAATGATCAAATAAAAGGTATAAAATGGATCAATTTGATTGACTTGTTCATGAAATCTCCCACTCAAGAAACACTTGAATACATCCATAAAAAATAAGGCCCTCAAGAGTACTGATTAGATGGTTTTGTAGACTGAGATGGATGAAGAATACTTGTTATACCAACAAGATCATATACATTACAAACACATATGAAAGGTTGATTATAACAAGGAAACAATACTTGTGGTTTTTCCTACCAATGCAATGATAAAAAGACTTTCATCAATCATTGTATAAACAAAATAAATGAGAATACATTCGACCACATGTACAAGAAAAATAGATGGAAATATATCTGAACATGAACTCTGAGAAGTGCTTATATTCTAGTATACATATCAAAAGGTCTTTACAAAAAAAGTCTTTTCAAATCTCCAACTTCGAGCCTCCTCCTCATTTTCTCCTCTATTTGGTCCTTTATATAGAAATATTACAAGACTATATAGATCCAAAATAGCTGGATCTCATAACCTCTTCACCTATCTTTAGTTTTTTGAAGATATCCAACTCAAATTCGAATTTGTGGGGTGGCTGGAAAAAATAGAGTATAAAAATTATGGAAATATGCCTCTCAAAGATTCACCTATATCTCCCAAACACAAATAGTTGTTGGAAAAATGGGAGAGGTTTTTGAAGAGGATCTAGTTATTGTGAAAAATCTCTCTCAATTTCCAAAAATACATTTCCATATCATCATAATATATCTCTAAAGAACATGACTAAAACAGGAAACTACAAATTTCTAAATCTAGTCATATTCCTACATTCTAGGATTTGATCCCTAGAATGTTTACATTGAGGAAACTAAGTGCCACTTTCATGATTTGATGGGGGGTGATCCTACATTCAAATATTTGTGTCCACCTTGATGGAAAAATCCTCTTTCCAAGTCAAATTTTGACCAAAACTCATCCATGTTGAAAACAAACAAGTTTGCAGCACGCTTAGTGTAAAAAAGACAGTTTGCATTGCAAACTTTTCTGTAGAATGCATTCTTCAACCTAATGCATAAAATTCACTTGGAAAGAAAAACTAAAGCTTGAGGAGGTTTATTTAGGTCTAATACCTCATAGTACATCATTCCATATGTTGAGCAAATCCAAATTTGATCTTTAAATCTTCTTTTACCTTCTTATGTGAAATTAGGTTTATGGATAGGTAAAGAACTTCAAATGCTTTGGAGAAGAAAAAAATGTTTTGAGACAAATTCCCAAGAGTCTGATACTCTTGAATTTGAAAAATAATCTTTAGAAAACACTTCTACTATAGCCATATCGATCCCTGACTTGCTTTGACCAATCACCTAGTTGTAGCAAAACAAATTGTGCAATGAATGTAGATTTTTGCACATTGAGAGCTTGTTGAGATCTTCATATTCTAGTACACACTAAGGTCTGAACTTGTATCCTCATCAAACACCTTGATTACATGCCTTGTACTCTGTTAGAACCAAAACCACTACTTGTAATAGGTAGGAAAATAAAATACCCTGTTTTGCACAGTGAAGTGGGTAATCGTGAATAGACATGGTCTTAATAATGACTAACAATGGTTAATGAAGGGTTACTAAGAATAATGATAACATATTTCATATGTAGGAACCTCTTTTAGGATTAATATAACTCGATCTAGGATAGATTGAAACATGCAAACTTTGGCTAAGTGACCCTAGATGACCACTCAGTCACTTCTTCAATAAAATTGACATGAACAAACCTTGGTAAAAGAAATGACTTGAGAGACTCATAATGTTTGATGACTAAGGAAAATTTGGCAATTTCAAAGACTCAAGAATTTTTAAAAACTCAAACTACTAGAACTTTCTAGGAGCTAACATGTCACACCTTGGAAAACTGGAGACAATCTGCCTACAACAAATCCATTATCAACAAAGATTGGTTGATTTTTCTTAGACATATCCTATGGATGATCTGGAAGGAACATAAGGATCAAATTTCCAAGCAATATCATTGAAACAATGACGACACATGGTTTACAATCCAAGCCTCCATCCGAGAATCCATCATCTCCTCTCCTTAGCCAACATATGAAAACTCTCTACAAGGAAGGGAAACACTTACCTTTAATGATGAGAAGTTAAGACATGATTCTTAGGCTTGTTTAACATATTTTAGAAAAGTAGTCCCCTCCCATGAAAAATGGAAAACACCCCTTATTGTCTGTGTCAAATTAAATTTTGATGGTTCATCCAGAGGAAATCTTGGTCTATCCTGGACTAGGGGTGTTTTCAGAAATGCTAGTGGTGCTATCCTTTTTGTGTTTTCTATTCAATTAGGTAGAAGCACCAATGGTATAATCGAGGGTATTACTCTATCCATACACTTATATTTCCAAAGTATGGTGGTGGAATGGGATTCAACCATCATCATTTTGTCCTTCAGTAGAATTTTGTGTGGATTCAACTCAGAAAAGGTATCTCTAAACTGGTGGCTATCCTCCAAATTATCTCATGTCACCTCTCTGTTCAAACATTTTTCTAGTATCACTCTCTCCCACATTTTCACAAGGATAATATCATAGCATATCCACTTGCAAATATAGGGGTAGAATCCATATACCAAGACCTCTCAATGCCATAGGAATTTTTGAATCAAGACATCCTTAGGATTAATTAACTAGACAACATCCCCATAGATAGGGTGACAAATTATGGGATAAATGCTTCCACCACATAGAGGGTGGAATCTTGATACACAACTCCTAGCCTAAATGTATTCCTCTAGATAGTACTAGACTAGTGCATTCATAATGATGATGGAATGCAGGAGTGTTGTGGCTTATCTACACCAATCGATGAAGGTAGTGTCATGTTGTCATTAATGCCAAAGGATTGGTGTCAAAGGATTGATGTCAAAGGAATAATGTCTTGTCATAGTATATTGATGTAGTGATTGATGGATCATGTATTGACCTTGATGTCAATGGATTGATGTCAAGAGGAGTCATAGTCGTATGCATAGATGAAGATGGATCAATGAGTTGTCATTGATATATGATGCATAGTTGGATTGATGTAAAGATGACTCATTATTGTCTTGTCATGGTTGTACAAATGGATGAACTCTAAAGTGGTCCCCTTATGGTGAAATCCCTCACGGGAAGACGCTTTGCGGTTGATTTATCCTAGAAGTATGGTTAGATAACCCATGCTTAATTATGGAATAATGAGATGAAGATCAATGATTTTTTCAGTGAAACTATCCTATATGGATAGTTCTTGTCAATTCATTTCTTGTGGTATGTGGAACGTCACATAACTCCTCACGGTTTGCGAGTTATGGCCTTGCAAAGTTGAAGGACCCTCATATGTTGGCTTGAAGCCCCAAAAGGTCAAAGAAGTCAAAGTGCTTGCAAAGAAGAAATTATTTAAATAATAAAGTGAAGTGACAAAGTCAAAGATGATTATTTAAAGTGAAGTGACAAAGTCAGGGAGGATTATTTAAATAATAAAGTGAAGTGACAAAGTAAAAAAGGATTATTCAAATAATAAAGTGAAGTGACAAAATAAAAGAGGATTATTTAATTAATAAAGTGAAGTGACAAAGTCAAAGAGAACTATTTAACGTGAAGTGAAAAAGTCAAGGAGGATTATTTGAATAATAAATTGAAGTGACTAAGTAAAAAAGGATTATTTAAATAATAAAGTGGAGTGACACAATCAAAGAGGATTATTTAAATAATAAAGTGAAGTGACAAAGTCAAGGAAGATTATTTAAATAATAAAGTAAATGGAGAACTTTATAATTATGGAAAGTGGT